>CATIWO010898463.1:0-12774 GCA_949673435.1 Macaranga tanarius | reverse complement strand
ATCCTCTCATTCTTTTTTATTTCCTTCTTTTTATTTTTTTCTCATCCCCTTTTTTTCTTTTTTTTTTTTATTTTTATTTCTTCTTATTTTTTCTTTTCTCTTTGTTTTTTTGTTTCCCCTTTTTTTAATTTTCTTTTTATTTTTTCCTTTGGTCTCCTTATTTTTTTTGTATTTTTATTATTTTTATTTTTATCATCTCCTTATTTTTTATTATCTCCTTCTTTTTTTCTTTCTTTTTTTTTCAGTATTCTTCATAAAATTGAATAAAAATGTAAGAGATTGTTTCATATATAAAAAACAAACTAAAAACATACGAAAAATAAACTAAAAGTAAACAAAAAATGAAAAAAACATATGCAAAATAGGACAAACTCAAAATATATAAAAAATAGGACAGAAGTAAATATTTTAAGTTATTAATATTGTTCTTGATTTAAATTCTGCAATTCTAATAGTATGTGTGCGCACACATACACACACGCACACTTATATATTTCTTACAAGAACAATCATTTATATAGTGTTTGGTTTAGTTTTATTAACAAATTGATTTCATTTACATAGATTTTTGTTTAAATTAAAAGTTATAATCAAATTTTTGTTTGTTTTGATGTTTTGAAGTGTATTGGAAACCGATAATATACCAAAAGTATACTCATTGTCTATTATAATATATTTATTGTTCATATATCTGTATTTTTTTAGGAGTTTATTTTTTGTGTATGATTGTGAATTTTATTATTTGAATATATACAATATATAATATATTTAAGAGAAATAATTTATAGAAATTATGTATATAGTTAAGAAGAGAACTTTAATTATGTATATGAATTGTATCATATATATAATATAAACGAAAAATAAACCAAAAGTATTCAAAAATAAATGAAACTAAAATATCAAATACATTTTTTAAAAAATAAGAGATAATTAATACTTATATTCAAGTTATAATATATTATTTTTATTCAAAAATAGATATTATTTGATATATAAACAGTTAAAAAAATATAATAAGATTGTTCAACATTTCTCGTGAAGCCGAATAAAAGTATAAAATATTATTTATATATACAAAAAATAAACTAAAAATATACAAAAAGTAAAACAAAAGTAAACGAAAAATATTTTAAGTCTCGCGTCTTTGGAATTTCTATTATAGTCACTTTAAAATTTTTGAAAATGAAATTATCACTCTATTTTTCATTATAATGAATACAAATTAGTAGTTGTTTCATTCCTCCAAATATAAGTTGTGTTAGAAGTTAGTTTTTAAAAGTTATAATCAAATTTTTTCTTTATTTTAAAATTTTGAAGTGTATTGGAAACTGATAATATACCAAAAGTATATTCATTGTATATTAAAATATATTTACTTCTATATATTGGTATTTTTTAAAAAAGTATTTATTATGTACGATTATAAATTTTATTGTTTGAATATATACACTATATATTGTATTTAAGAGAGATAGTTTATAAAAATTATATATATATATATATAATAAAATGACTTGAATTATATATACGAATTGTTTCATATAAATAATATAAATAAAAATAAACTAAAAATATTCAAAATTGAATGAAACTAAAATATTAAATACTTTTCTAAAAAAATAAGAGACAGTTAATACTTGTATTCAAGTTATAATATATTATTTTTATTCAAAAATAGATATCATTGGATATATAAACAGTTGAAAAAATATAATGAGATTGTTTAATATTCTTTATGAAGCTAAATGAAAGAGTAAGATATTGTTTTGATATGCGGAACATAAACTAAAAATATACGAAAAATAAATCAATAATATACGGAAAATAAACCAAAAGTAAACTAATAATATATGGAAAATAAACCAAAAGTAAACCAAATAAAACAAAAAGTAAGCTAATAATATATGAAAAATAAACTAAAAGTAAACCAATAATTTACGGAAAATAAACCAATAATATACAAAAAAATAAACCAATAATATACGGAAAAGAAACCAATAATCCTTGTAATTAACATAAGCAAATTACCAAATGAAAAAAAAAAATATACTACATGGCCATGGTTAGCACTTTTCTTGATCTCAACAATTAGCACATCTTGGAAAAAAAAAAAAAAGAATAAGAAGTATGAGATAGGCCTTCAATTAGTCTTGGCCATTTCTTGCATTACTTTTAACATATAAGAAGTAATGGCATACATAAATGATGCCAAATCGAACAAAAACCAAATTTTCTATTGTTAACACTTCCATTCGTAGAGAAACTACGGTTAAATGTTTAAAAAATAGCAATTTGCTTAGCTTCTCTTACTTGCACCATAATGCCTTCACCCACCAGTACTCGTTTCAAGCTGCTATATGAAGCATCCAGTTGATAACAAGAAGCAAATAACATCGCTAATTCTTGCATTTCATCAAACAGATGCATACCCATTTAATTAATACACTTAATCAAATCAAAGATTACAACTTTTTTTTAAAGAAAAGCAATATGGATTACCGGCAACGACAAGGAGAGCTCATCTTGACCATCGACAAATTTTTGATAATAGGCAACGAGAGCTTTCGCAATACTCTGACGGATGGCATAGATCTGAGAAGTGTGACTGCCGCCTTTCACGCGAACAAGCATGTCGACTCTGGCGAAATGGTGTCTTCTGAGAACTTCGATCTCTCATCATCATCAAAAAACACCAGCAGTGCTTTTTCTTTTTTCGGCGTTTTTGTTAGCAGTGCTCTTTTTCAGCGTTTTTGTGCGTTAAATGAAAACAGGGCACGTGTATAATTATTTTCATTAGTTTGGGGCCAGCGTGTAATTTTTAAAAATTTGAAGTATTATTGTTATTCAAATATATCTTTTGAAGCATTTTTGTAAAGATCTCATCTTGTTTTGGACCTCCCTCACAATTTTGTGAGCTAAAAAGAAAAATACTAAAAAAATTTCTAAGCTTTATACTTATTTTTAAATTTAACATATTTTTAAATTTTTTAATTTTAGTAAAAAATTATTTATTTTTTTACTTTAACATATGGTAATTTTTGTTCTCATGGCTAACTCAAGTGGCAAAAGGTGTGAACATAAATGTGGAGATTGGGATTCGACCCCTTACCCCATTAATTCTCCTCTTGTGGTGAAAAACTAAACCACTTCAACCAACTCAAAAAAAAATATATATATAATCAATTTTTTATGGGGAAATATATCGTCAAATTAACTTCAAATACAATAATTTATTTAGTGGGTTGCCACTAGAGTTGATTTTAATAATTAAATAAAACAAAATTTATTTTCTTCACTAATTGAAAGTATTTCCAAAACTCACTCTTTTTTCAAAAAAAAAAAATTATTATTACTAAAATTAAATTCAATTTGGTGAACTAATAAAACTGCAAATAACTCATTATTTTTCCATTATTACTTTAAATGGTTTCAACTCAGCAAAAAAATCATCATTAATTTTAATTAATTTGATTATGTGCGGGAATTTTAAAATTAAGTGTTAATGATATATATATATATATATATATATATATATATATATTGTGACACCCCTCCCCACCGACACCTCATCAGACAGCACCAACACTTTACTGTTCCGCCCAAGACGCTGACGTGGAGAGACGCCACTTCTATATTAAAACTGCTTTAACATGACCACCATTTTACTAAGAAATCATAATCATATAAACATTTTATCATCCATCCACAACGAGTAATAGATGGCAAGAATCACATAAGCTCATCTGATAAGAAATATCTGCAATAATATACATAATAGATAGTGTACTACAGATGGGGATATCATGGGAAAAAGGGGCTATCCAAAATATACAAATAATACACTAAAAAGATAGGCATAATCCATAAATCCCAAAAGAAGGCCTACAAGTCCTAAAGAGTACTGCTATATCTACACTCAAAAGAACAGTTACTCTCTATTACATATCTCCCATCTAACCCAAAAAGAAAAGAAACTGCAGAGTCGGTGGCAGCTACGTCCAGACCAAGGAGACCCGAACGCCTAGTGTGGTCTCATAGATGACCGCGATCACCGTCAGACATCTATCTAGAAAGTCAACTCTCTCAGTATGTGTACGGTAGCCTATAGCTATCGGCTCCATAGATACTCTAAAGGATAGGTTGGCATCTACATCGTGTCTAATAAAGTAGAGGATCTCGGTCTTCTCTCCATGTACATCATAAGTCTGGGTTGTCCAATGGATCGCCATATATATATATACTATTTACAGCTCTAAGCTATGTTGAAAGAAAATATTTTTAAACAAAAGAGTGGTGAATATTTTCACAAGAAAATACCTAGTGAGCAGACTAATCACAACACAACTCCCAGAAGAAAAATAATAGAGTATACAAGCAAAAAAAAGAATGATCATAAATCACTCTTTCCAAATATTGTCCTTGGCCAAAATCAAAATAAATAATAATTTAAAATAAATGGTCTTGACTAATATTGAATCAACTCAATCAATCAACATTTTAAGCAAAATATAAACTAATAAGTTATTCATTATCTGGTCAGATTGCTATCAATATGGTGGGTATTAGTCAGCACATTGAAGGTTCAAATCAAGTATGCATACCGATATAATAAAACCACCCGGATCAACCCCAAAGGCTTTTACAATCTCGAGCGCTGTCCTAAAGATAGTAATCATAAATCTCTTAACTCTGTATCCCAGATACATGAATTAATAATTTTACGTGAGCAGCTATATCCCAGACATAGCCTTATGTCTCATCGAACCCTGCCGTACCCCGGGTACGGTCTTACTGTAACCTTTTCTTTTAGTGTACATATTCTCACTTAATTATCACATTTTCAATATATATATATATATATATATATATATATATATATTATTTTCTTTATCAATTTTAAAGATAATTATTAAATGTAAAACTAATTAGATTAAGAATAAATAGTTTAATTTCTTAAGAATATAAACTTAGGAAAGGGTATTTCCAAATTTTCATTGGAATTATAAGGTGTCATATATTATTGTTATTATTTTGTTCTACGGTAATTTAGCAAGTTAGTTAGCCTTAATTAAACCCCAACCATATTATCAAATTAGATTGTATTTAAATTGATTCAATTATCTTTATCTTAAGGATATCCTAGCCCATTTAAGGCCCATATTCACATGATTTCTATGGTCATTAGTTTTTTACATCTTAAATCAAATGAATGCTTCACTAAACCGATGGCTATTATACTGAACAAGCATTCAATCTTAGGGAATAGCATCGCCTATTCAATTAAGCTAATTAAAATTTGAGGCCTCAACGATTTTTAATAAGAGCTTACATATAATTTTAACCATAATTATATACAAATAACTATAAACACAGTTGAGTGCATATATGTTTATTTGTTGAGATATCAAGCGGGGTTCTCTGCTGTTAATATTATTACCATTAAGTAATATTATTTTTTTAAATAGAATTCTCAACAATTACAAATTGAGATTTTGAATGAAGCATCTTTCAAAGGATAGGTTCAAGCAACGATTTCAACAACCAAAGCCAAGAACAAAGAAGTAAAAAAAATTGTAGAATTCAAGTATAAACAACAATGAAACTATATGCGATAAGCACAAGCTCAACAATAGAAATTTCAAAAGAATTCAAACTAGATAATAAAGATAATTTTAAGAACCAATATAAAAGAATAGATATAGAGGACCACTCACTTGTTTTCTGTGCGTTCCTTTGCTGCTTATATATATATATATATATATATTATTTTGTACTATTATCAAAATCTCCTTGCATGGCCAAGCAGCGCTGCCTAGTGCTTGGCCCAACACGTGACATTTTTTTCCTGTTTAATGGTGGTTTAAGCCATTTTCTTCATTTAGCCCCTCAACTTAATTTTTTTTAATTAAGTCCTTTATTTAAACTTATTTTCTATAAAATTCAGTCCTACTTAAATATATTATTAAATATTCTGACACGGACTTGACAATTCTTTCCCACTTAAGAAATTTTATCCTCAAAATTTAAGGGCGCAAATAAGCATAGCTCAATCATGAAGAAATAATTGTAGGTACCAATACCTCATATCCTCTTCTCGTTCCCACGTGGCTTCTTTGTGATGATGATTTCCCTATAGTACTTTGACTAGAAGAATGATCTTGTTGTGCAGTATCTTTTGTTCCTTAGCAATGATTGATACTGGCTCTTCTTTGTAGCTCAAATTTTCTTTCAGCTCTACTGGTTGTTCTCGCAATAAGTGCGAAGGATCACTTCTGTACATCCTCAGCATTGACACATGGAAGAAATCATGAATTTCTGACAAGTTTGGGGGTATAGCCAGTCGATAAGCTACTGGCCCAACACACTTGATCACTTCATATGGTCCTATAAATCTCAGGCTTAATTTGTCATGTTTGCCAAACCTCAATATACCCTTCCATGGAGATATCTTCAGAAACACCTTTTCTCCCATATTGTATTCAATATCGGCTCGCTTTAAGTTGGCATAACTTTTCTGCCTATCTTGAGCCGCTTTCATGTTGGCTTGAACAATCCGAAGATTTTTCACAGTTTTCTGCACCAATTCTGGACCTAATAGCTTTCTTTCTCCAGCTTCCTCCCAACAAATGGGGGTTCCACACTTCCTTCCATAAAGCGCTTCGAATGAAGCCATATCAGTGCTACTCTGGTAGCTGTTGTTATAAGTAAATTTCATCAACGGTATTTGCTTATCCTAGTTGTCCCCGAACTCCAATGCATTAGCCCTAAGCATATCTTCCAAAATTTATATGGTGCGTTATATCAACAATAACTACCAGAGTAGCATTGATATGGCTTCAAACGAAGCCATATCAATGCTACTCTGGTAGCTGTTGTTATAAGTAAACTCCATCAACGATATTTGCTTATCCTAGTTGTCCCCGAACTCCAATGCATTAGCCCTAGGCATATCTTCCAAAATTTATATGGTGCGTTATATCAATGCTACTCTGGTAGCTGTTGTTATAAGTAAATTCCATCAACGGTATTTGCTTATCCCAGTTGTCCCCGAACTCCAATGCATTAGCCCTAAGTATATCTTCCAAAATTTATATGGTGCGTTCGGATTGACCGTCTATTTGAGGATGGAAAGTTATACTAAACTTTAGTTTTAGTACCCAATGCTTCTTGTAAACTCAGATAAAATTGTGATGTAAATCTGGGGTCGCGATCTGATACGATTGATAATGGGGCTCCATGTAGTCTCACAATCTCTTTCTCGTAAAGCTTAGCCAATTTATTCAAATTGTAGTTGACTTTGACTGGTAAGAAATGTGCTGATTTCGTAACTGATCCACTATCACCCATATAATGTCATGTCCTAGTTGGGTCTTCGGTAGTCCCACTACGAAATCCATGGTAATGTGTTCCCACTTCCACTCAGGAATCGGCAAGGATTATAGCAGTCCTGCGGGATGTTTGTGTTCAGCTTTCACTTGCTGGGATATTAAACACTTGGATACAAACTCTGCTACATCACTCTTCATTCCTTTCCACCAGTAGTTTTCTTTTAGAATCCTATACATTTTTATGCTTCATGAATATATAGCATATGCCGAATAATGTGCTTCTTCCATAATTTCTCGTCACAGTCTGCTTCTATTCGGCACGTACAATCTATTTTCAATTTTTAAAACTCCATCCTTAGTACACTTTAATTCTTTTATTTTTCCACTTTTTGCATCTTCACGTAGTTTCTCCGTTTTCTTATCCACTTGTTGAGCTTCTGCTATCCTTTCCAATAATATCGGCCTTACTTTCAAGGTGGCCAAAACCCCACTAGAAGCATTTATCACAAGTTTAATGTTTAGCTTTCGTAATTCAATCAACAACAACATCGTTGTTGTACGGATATGATATAAACTTTCACCTGATTTTTGGCTTAGCGTGTCAACTACCACGTTCACTTTTCCTGGGTGATACTCGATCGTACAATCATAATCTTTTAATAGCTCCACCCATCATCTTTGTCTCAAATTCAACTCCTTCTGAGTTAAAACGTACTTCAAACTTTTGTGATTCGTGAATATCTGACAGGTGACTCCGTATAAGTAATATCTCTATATTTTTAATACGAACACTACTGCCACCAATTCTAGATCTTGCGTGGGATAGTTCTACTTATGTGGTCTTAGTTGTCTTGACGCATATGCTACTACTTTTCTATTTTACATTAATATGTAACCGAGCCCTTACTTTGAGGCATCACTATACACCACATAGTGACCTCCTTCAACTGGTAGTGTTAATATTGGCACCGTAACCAATTTATCCTTTAAGATTTTAAAACTCTTTTGACATTTTGAACTCCACATGAACCTCACATTCTTTCTTAGTAATTTTGTCAACGGTGACGCTATGATTGAGAAATCTTATACGAATCTCGATAGTAGCCTGCCAAACCTAGAAAACTTTGTACCTCTGTTACTTTTCTTAGTGGTTTCCCATTGACAATTGCGGTAATTTTGTTAGAGTCCACGTACACCCCTTCGGCCGATATTACATGCCCAAAAAATGTAACTTTGTCCAGCCAGAATTTGCATTTGCTAAACTTCATATATAACTGTTTAGCCCTCAATATCTCTAATATCAACTTCAAGTGCTCTTCATGTTCTTCCCTTGACTTTGAGTAAACTAAAATGTCATCGATGTACACAATCACGAATTTGTCCAGATATGGATTGAACACGCAATTTATTAAATCTATGAATGCAGCTGGTGCATTCATGAGTCCGAATGGCATAATCAGGAACTCGTAGTGTCCATATATTGTTTTAAATGCAGTCTTTGACACGTCGGATTCCTTGATCCTTAACTAATGATAACCAGAGCGTAAATCGATCTTCAAGAACACCTCTGCTCCTTACAGTTGGTCAAATAAGTCTTCAATTTTAGGTAAAGGATATTTATTCCAGACTGTGACCTTGTTCAGCTATCTATAATCTATACACAACTAAAAAAATCTATCTTTCTTTTTAACAAATAGTACGGGTGCACCTCAAGGTGAAAAACTTAGCACCTTCAGTTCTCTCAATTCTGCTGGAGCCATCCTATATGGTGATTGTGATATAGGAGATGTTCCAGGCGCAACTTCGATCTCAAACTCAATCTCTCATTTTGGTGGTAATCCTGGTAAATCATCAAGAAATAAATCCTCGAACTCATGTACTACTGGTAGTTCTTTCAATTTCGCACATTCCTTTCTTTCTTCTACTACTGAAGCTAGATAAGCTTTATACCACTTTCTAAGATATTTTTCAACTTTCATCATCAAAATTATCTTAATAGGAGTCTTCCTATCTTCTCCAATAAATATTATCTTTCTTTCATCTTCTCCTTCCAACTTTACCTACCTAGCAAAGTAATTCACATTCGCTCAGTAATGGCTCAATCCATCCATCCCGAGAATTGCATCAAACTCATCAAGATGTAGGGGTATGAAATTCCATTTCATTTTACCCCATCAATTTCTACCAAAACATTCATATACACATTTTTACATACAATACTCATACCCATAGGCATGCTCACAACCACAGGTTTGTTCAAGTCATTCATCTTAAGTTTATCATATATCACAAAAGTTATTGATATAAACGAATATGTAGCACCAGGATCAATCAATATACGTGCTAACTTACCGTTGATGTGAGCCTTGTCCGCTATCATATCTGAGGACTTTTCTACCTCATTCTCTATAATAGCATAAATCCTTGCCTGCTGCATACCACTTGTTACAGTACTCGGCTCTCCTAGTTGATTTTATTGAGGTTGTATTACTTTATTTATTTCTCTAGCCATATTTCCTTCCTACTCTAGTTGATCTTCCACATCGCTCACTACGAGGAGCATACGATGCTTGCACTGATAGTTCTCCTGATTATGCTTTCGGGCAGCTTCTGGTATAACGTCCGATCTCATTACACTAGAAGCATCTAACCTCCAACTAACTGCATCTTCCCGAATGATTCTTCCTACATATATTACACTAAGGTAATGCGTCTCTTCCCTGCATGCCATATCCAGCATTTATTTTTTCTAACAGTCTTGCCGGTTGTCTAACCAACGCCTGACTTCCCTGGGGTCGGTTTCCACCCCCTGACCTCATATTGCTTTTTGGATAAGGAAAGAATCTTGTTTGTCGTTCCTTATTCCTTCTCTAGGGTTGTCGTGATGACTCGGGCTACTAATTTTATCGGTCTGAGCTAAAACCTCAAATTTCTTATCGAGCTTTTCCTACTCCATTGCTTTCTCGACCCAATCTCGGAATGTAGTTCTAGTATATAGGTTCAGCTTTCCTCTCAATGATATGTGCAAACCTTCTTTGAACTTCTCACTCTTCTTCTCTGCAATAGGAAAGATATCCTTAGTATATTTGTACAAATATTTAAATTTATCTATATATTCCCTTACTATTATCGATTCTTGTACAAGATTAATGAACGCATCCATCTTCTCTTTTCGATAACTCTCCATCAGGTATTCTCTGCGAAACTCTTCTTGGAACACCTACCAATTCAAAGCCTCCCTGTAGAGATTCTGAATTCGAGTCAGCCAATCATCGGCTTCATCGAACTTCAACCCATAAATGTTGCTCATCTTTTTTTCATTGCTCAGTTGTAAAGTTGTAAAAGCCTTCTCTGTGGTCTTGATCCATTTGTCAGCCTGACCTAGATCTAACGTGCTGTAAAAGTTATACGCTCCACACTTCTTTGCATGCTCAATCACATCTCCAGATCTTTTATACTTTTCTCTGTCTCTTTCTGCCGTTGCCATGGCCATAGTTTGCGCTAATTCTAAGCATCCATATACATTATTTGTGGTACTGGGTTAGCTATATTTTTATGCACCGGCAGTGGTTGCGGTCTATTTCGTGCTCACCTCGGCATATTGAAATTTAATATCGTAGTTCTCGATATTGAACTACCATGTTCACTCTCTATACCATGTGCATGTCCATCACTTCTTTCATTGCTAACAGAGGCTTCAGATGGAGTTTTGTTTCATGGCGCACTCCCGCTTCGATTCGCAGCCTTACCCCTCTCTATTATATCCATTCTACCCACTTGGGCACCTCGGCTCTTACCTCGGCCTCTCGGTCTACCTCTAGGTCTATCTTGATTGCCTATACCACCTCCTCTAGTTTTTGCCATCACTTAACTTCCTATAATTCAGAATTAATCTGTTCAATACCTTTAAATCTCTAAATATAACATCATCAATCATTTCCTTTTATTCATCACATAGATTTCATCCTAATCTAAACTTCATAGCCTACACTTCTAGAATCATTAATAATCCTATTTCTCAGTCTAAAATTTTCAAACCTAGGCTATGATACTAACAACTGTGACACCTCTTCCCACCGACACCTCATCAAATAACACCAATAATTCACTGTTCCGCCCGAGATGCTGACGTGGAAAGGCACCACTTCTATATTAAAATTGCTTTAACCTAACCACCATTTTACTAAGAAATCATAATCACATAAACATTTTATCATCCATCCACAATGAGTAATAGATGGCAAGAATCACATAAGCTTATCTGATAAGAAATATCTACAATAATATACATAATAGATAGTGTACTACATATGGGGATATCATAGAAAAAAGGGGCTATCCAAAATATACAAATAATACACCAAAAAGATAGGCATAACCCGTAAATCTCAAAAAAAGGGCTACAAGCCCTAGAGAGTACTGCTATATCTACACTCAAAAAAATAATTACTTTCTATTATATATCTCCCACCTAACCCAAAAAGAAAAGAAACTGCAGAGTCGGTGGTAGCTACGTCTAGACCAAGGAGACCCGAACGCCTAGTGTGGTCTCATAGATGACCACGATCACCGTCAGACATCCATTTAGAAAGTCAACTCTATCAGTATGTGTACGGTAGCCTATAGCTATTGGCTCCATAGATACTCTAAAAGATAGGTTGTCATCTGCATCGTGTCTAATAAAGTAGAGGATCTCGGTCTCCTCTTCATATACATTATAAGTCTAGGCTGTCCAATGGATCACCATATATACATACACTATTTACAGCTCTAAGCTATGCTAAAAGAAAATATTTTAAAATAAAAGAGTGGTGAGTATTTTCATAAGAAAATACCCAGTGAGCAGACTGATCACAACACAACTCCTAGAAGGAAAATAATAGAGTATAAAAGTAAAAGAAAGAATAATCATAAATCACTATTTTCAAATATTGTCCTTGGCTAAAACCGAAATAAATAATAATTTAAAATAAATACTCTTGACTAATATTGAATCAACACAATCAATCATCATTTTAAATCAAAATACAAAATAATAAGTTATTCATTATCTGGTCAGATTGCTATCAATGAGGTGGGCGCCAGCCAGCATATTAAAGGTTCAAATCAGGTATGCATACCGATATAGTAAAACTACTCGGATCAACCCCAATGCTTTTGCAATCTCGAGCGTTGTCCCAAAGACAGTAATTATAAATCTCTTAACTCTATATCCCATACACAGGAATTAGTAATTTTACGTGAGCAGTTGTGTCCCGGACACAACATTACATCTTACCGAACCCTGTCGTACCCCGGGTACGGTCTGACTGTAACCTTTTCTTTTAGTGTACATGTACTCACTTAATAATCACATTTTCAATATATATATATATATATATATATATATATATATATATATATATATATATATATATATATATATATATATATATATATATAT
>CATIWO010898284.1:0-17526 GCA_949673435.1 Macaranga tanarius | reverse complement strand
GAAATATGCATGTGTTTAGTACTTTATTTTATTGTATATTTAGTTTAGAATTGCATTGTTTAGTTAGTTTTTAGTTAATTTAGTTAGTTTTGTTATGTTACTTTAATTAAGTGTTTTTTTGTGTTAAATAGGTAATTTTTGTTTAGATTGTAGTTGTAGGGTGCATTTGAGAAGAGATGAAGATAAGGCTTGAAGATAAGGATAAGATTGAAGCTTAAAGTTAGAAATTATCTTTGCAGCAGTGCACATGGCCATGCGCACGCCCATGTGCCAGTGTGCATACCTATGCACTTGCCCATACCTAAATTGAAGAGGAATCAGTCACCAGTGCACATGGCCATACGCACGCCCATGTGTCTGCACACGCCCAAGCGCACGACCATGCCTGATTTGGAGATTTCAGAGTTATTTTGATGCATGGGCGTGTCCAAATATTGTGTACTCGTGCATAATGATGTGGCAGCCATTTAAAAGTAGATTTTCAGCTGGAGTTTGGTTAGATAAGAGCTCATCTTTTAGGCTTATAATTAGATAGAGTTAGATGACCTTTTCTCACTAGGAGACTTAGTCCTTTAAATAGAACCTTATGTTTTTCATTTGGAGGAGAGCTTCTCCTTAGTTTAGTTCTGGTTTTAGTTTTCTTATTCTTGGTTCTTCAGAATACATTTTGTTTTATTTTACTTAGTAGAGAAGATACTTGGTTTAAAGTTGGAAGAGCAAGGCTTCCTTACATCGTTTGAAAGGAAGTTTTTCTTGTATCTCACTTTTATTTAATTATGTTCAGAATGATTTCCATTTCTTCTCTGTTTTCTTTTAGTTTTAACATGAGTAGCTAAATCCTTTTTAGGGTTCTTATTTTGAATTGACTATGTGCTTATTGTGATTCATACTAGGTTGCTAGATCTATTTCATTGGTTGTTGTTGAGCTTAATGTCATTGTAGGATTGATCACCCTAGAATTGAATTGACACTATGGGCTTAATCGAGAGATAGGTTCTGTAGGAACACCTATTGATTGCTTAGTTAGTTGAGAGACAATTAAGTAAATTAATATTGATTAAAGGTTATATTTAAAATTGAAATTAAAAGGCATTAGGTTAGTGAGAGCCGTGAACTTAGTGTTAATTAATCTCTAATTAATTATGGGTTTATCTGAGAGGAAAATCTATAGTTTCTAAAATCCTTTCAAAATGAATTAGAACTAGTATAGACCTAATTGTGTAATCAATTCCTTGAAATGGTCCAATTGAGAATAAGAACCATAGCTTTTAATATTTATTAAATTTGAATTTTACTTTAGTTGTTTGGTTTTAGTTTTTAAAGGAAATCTGAACTCTATTTCGTTGTTTAAACAATCAAATATAGTTGGTATTGCAGTATTCAAAACTTCAATCTTTGTGGGACGATAACTTTATTTACTACTTGATACGATTCTGTATGCTTGCGGATTAGTACACATCACCAGTCCAATGGTTGAAAATAATAAAGCTAAAGGTGAAATAGTTATAAAAGTGACTAACTCATTCTGAAGATGTTCAAGGTATTAAAGATGAGAACCTCTATTCAAAGAAAAGGAAGCACACGTCTAAAGTATGGGCTGAATTCAAAGTTATAACGCTTTCGGATAAATCCAAAAAGCTGAATGCATTCATTACAAATAACATCTTGCACTTATGAAGGGTGCTACTACTACGCAATACTTTAGACACCTCAAAAGGTTGTCTACATACTTTTTATGGTCTAAAGTGGAAAAGAAAAGTAATTTCAAATTAAATTATTTATTTTTAGTTTTGAATTTATTTTTTCTAATATTTTCTAATTATATACTATTTTTATAGGATTAAGAGGATGTTAAGGAAATTGCACTACCTTCATGAATGACTTGAAAGCTGCCTATGGTAACTCAATTTTGTGCCTTAATATTTTAGTATCATCATAGTCCATATGTGAAATTAATGTATATATCAATTTAAGTTACATTTTTGTATAATTGTTATATT
The DNA here is from genome assembly GCA_949673435.1 of Macaranga tanarius. Taxonomy (NCBI): domain Eukaryota; kingdom Viridiplantae; phylum Streptophyta; class Magnoliopsida; order Malpighiales; family Euphorbiaceae; genus Macaranga; species Macaranga tanarius. The sequence goes on along the minus strand of CATIWO010898284.1, from coordinate 15,526 downwards.
TATAAATCAAATTTTATTATGATGTTGCTTGTGTTATTGTAGCAGTTGTTGTTGCAATTGAATGTTGCTGGTGGTGTTATTTTTGCTATTGTTTGTAACTAATTTTGTTATTTAGAGTCTAAGTTGTTGCTTCTAATAGCTGCTGCTATTGTGCATGTTGGGGCTGCTGCTTGTTTTCTATGCTTGGGCTGTTGTTTTCAGTGTTGGGGTTACTATTTTTGATGCTTGGGGCTGCTATTTTCCTCATGTATTATTGTTTTCAGATTTCCTTTATTAATTTACAACTTTATTATTTACATTGGATGATTGTAATATTTGGCTATAGAATGTTACTAATAGTTGGCTATGGATGATTGTAATATTTAGTATTTACTTACCTAATGTTGTGTTTTTTTTTATGAAAGTTGAATATATTTTTGTTGTGATTTTTATAAAGGGTGAATATATTTTTATAGTTAGTGTAAGCGTGATAAGTGTGAAAAATGTTTATTTGGAGCACTTTATTTTATGCATATTAGGTTTAGTTAGTTGCATATTTAATTGATTTTTAGTTAGAATAGTTAATTTGTTATTTTATTTTAATTGTTTAGAATTTAGTTATTTTTATGTTAAATAGTTAATTTTTATTTAGTTTTTGGTTATAGGATGCATTTGAGAGAGGATGGAGATAACAAATGAACATAATATAAGATTGAGAGATCAAGTTTGAAGGTTATCATCGCATCAGAGGTGCATGGCCATGCTGAGGTGCATGGCCATGCCATATTCCAGCATGGCCATGCCTGATTCATGAAGAAAGCAGGCTATAGACTTGCACAGCCATGCTAAAATCCACTATGCCTATGCCTGTCTCCGTGTAATTCATGATTGATATATTGTATGGGCATGCCACTTTCTTGTGCACCCATGCATGATGATGTGGCAGCCAATCAGAATTGAATTTAGAGCTGAAGTTTAGATAGGATAAAGCTCATCCTTAAGCTTTAGATTAGAAAGAGTTTGAGAGGTTTTAGAGGACCTTTCTAGCTAGGTAATTAGGTCTATAAATAGAACCATTTTATTTTTCATTGGTGGTTGTTGAAGGATTTCTATTTCTCTTTTAATTTTTAGAACATTTTAGTTTATGCTTTGCTCATACTAGAATAGGGATTTGATTTGAAGATTGTGAAGAATAAGCATTCTCTACACATTTGTGAAAGGGGTTTCCTTGTTAACTTTTCTTATTATTTATAATGATTGGATTTGTTTTCTTCATGTTTTCATCTCTTTCTTTTCTTTTTAATATGAGTGGCTAAGTTCTTTTTAGGGTTCTTATTCTAATTTGACCATGCGCCTATTGTGATTAATGTTAGGTTGTTAGTTCTAATTCATTAGTTATTGTTGTGCTTAATATTATTTTAGGATTGATCACCCTAAGATTGAATTGACACTATAGATCTTGATTGAGAGATAGGTTCTGTAGGATTAGGCAATAACCTATTAATTGCTTAATTAGTTGAGAGACAGTTAAGTGGTTAATATTAATTAAAAGGTTGTATTTTAAAATTGGATTTAAAAGATATTAGGTTGGTGAGAGCTAGAAAACTTAGTGTTAATTAGTTTTTAATTAATCATAGGTTTATTTGAGAGGAAGATCTATAGTTTCTAAGATCCCTTTAAAATGAATTAGGAATTAACGTAGACCTAGTTAGTTAATAGATCTTAAGAAATGGTCAAAATTGAGAATAAGAATCCTAGCTAGATTTTAAATTTGATTAAATTCTGATTTTCTTTATTTTGGTTTAATTTAGTTCTTTGAGAATTCAACCCTAATTTCGGTATTTAAACAAATAAACATAGTGATTATTTCAGTATTCAATTTTCCAATTTATGTGAGATGATATTTTTATTACTACTTGTTACAATTCTGTATACTTGCAGATTTATACTCATTAAGTTTTTGGCGCCGTTGCCGGGAATTGTCAAAATTGATATTGTTAAGAAAATTATGTTGATTGATTTAGATGTTATTTTTAATTTTATTTTTGATTGTGGTATTGTAGGAATTTGTGTTAGTTGATGCATATCACACGAAGTGCAAACAAACAAGGACTTTTATTGACACCACTTGATTTGGAGTTAAAGAAGACAGTTCGTAAAAAAAAAACAACAATCATCAAGCAAAATGAACGTAGGGGACGACGAAAGGAATGACCCATCGAGGCAACAAGTTCTTCAGAATCCTTAGAATGGCCAAAGAACCATGCGAGATTTTGTGAGTCCTAATGTGCAAGGTAACCAAACACCAATTGTAAAACCGGTGGTAGCAGCAATCAACTTTAAAATCAAGCTGGCAATGATTCAAATGATCTAAAATTTACCATTTAATGGGCTACCACATGAGGATTCATTTGGTCATATGTCTCGATTCTTGGAGTATTGTTCCACCTTCAAGATGAATGGAGTACAACCTGATGCAATTCAGTTGATTCTCTTTCCATTTTCTCTTATGGATAGAGCAAATGAGATGGTTTACAAGTCTACCACTCAACTCCATCAACACTTGGCAAGAGCTCTACACAGCTTTCTTCAATAAATACTTACCACCTGCAAAGGTGTTGAGGATTAGAAATGAAATTAACTCTTTCTTTTAAAGAGATTATGAAACATTCTATGAGTGTTGGGAAAGATTCAAATACCTTCAAAAGTAGTACCCGTGTCAATTGATTCCTACATGGGATTTGGTGCAATCATTTTACAAAAGAGTCAATTATGCTGTTAGAGTTAACATTGATGCAGTAACTGGAGGCACTATCATGTTAAAGATACCAAAAGATGCCTTGGATCTCTTTGAAGTAATGACCAATACACAAAGTTTATGGTCTAATGAGAGGACCATTACAAAGAAAGCTGGAGTAATAGAAGTGGATAATTTTACCATGTTGAAAGCAAAGCTTGATGCTCTGACAAAAAGGATGGACAAAAGTGTCAATATTATCTTCCTTTTGCGAATTATGTCAAGGAGGTCATCCTACAATAGAGTGTCAAATGATGTAAGGAATGTCTACAGAGGGTTTCAACTATGTGGGCAATTTCAAAGGGCCTCAAAACCAAGTTTATGGTAACATTTACAATCCTAATTAGAAGAATCATCCAAATCTCTTTTGGAGCAATTAAGGAGATAACCAGTGGAGACCACAAGCACCGCCAGGATTTGAAGGTCGGAATGCACAATAACCTCAACTTTAATTTTACTAAGACAAAAGTTCATCCTCAGGAACTTCAATGGAGAGTAAAAAGGAGAAATTCATGGATGTAATGTCATCAAAGATGAGTCAGTAAGATGAAGCTCAAAAGAGGATAAAGCAAATGATTCGAAATCATTCTTCTTCAATTCATAATCTAGAAGTGCAAATGGGGTAGCTGGCAAATTTCTTGTCTATAAGGAATCAAAGTGTGTTACTGAATAATACAGAGAAAAACCCAAAGGAACATTTTAAGGCTATCACCTTGAGAAGTGGCATAGAGATTCAAATACCTAAAGCAACACTGGAATTTGAAGAAAAGAAGAACAAAGGAGAGAAAGAGCAAGAAGATGAGTGGGTTGCTGAACAAAAGGATCCAGAAATTCAAAAAAAGACTAAGGAGAAAGCAAAGTCACCACCAATTCAGCCTTATGAACCTCCAGTACCATATCCACAAAGATTGAAGAAACATGATCATGATCAGTAGTTTGCAAAGTTCTTAAAAAGATTCAAGACAGTCTATATCAATACGCCTTTTGTGTAATGTCTAGCTCAGATGCCAAAGTATGCAAATTCCTTAAAGGAGTTAATTTTCAATAAAAAGAAGTTACAGAAATTCGAGATAATCACACTTACAAAGTAGTGCAGTGCTATTATTTCTAATAAACTTCTTTTAAAAAAAAAGCAACCAGGGAGTCTCATTATTCCATGTTATGTTAGAAATTTATCATTTTAAAAATCTTTATGTGATTCAGGTGCTTCTATTAACCTTATGCCTTTATCAATTTAAAGGAAATTGGGACTTGGAGAAGCAAAACTAACAAACATCTATTTACAACTGGCGGATAGGACAGTAAAGGAACCAGAAGGTATAGTGGAAAATGTTATTATGAGGGCTGGAAAATTTATTTTTCCAATGGACTTTATTGTTTTTGACTTTGAAGAATATGGAGATCTTCCATTGATCCTTGATATGCCTTTTCTCTATACTGCAAAAGCAATCATTGACATATATAATGGAACATTGATCCTAAGAGTAGGTGAGGAAAGTTGTAAGTTCAACATCTATCAAGGTATGACATATCCTTCTGATAATGATTTATGCTTGAGAGTTGATATTTTAGATGAATGTATGAGCGAAGTCCAACGAAGAAGGTTGGTAAATTATGATGAATTGAAGAATATTGAAAAGTGTATGTAGGTACAAACCTCTCAAGATGATGAATACCTTAAACCCCAAATCCTTTTTTCCTAAATCTAATTACCAAATACTAAACCTATACCACCATCAATCATAAAACTACCGAATGTAGACTTGAAACCTTTACTCCAATATTTGAGGTATAATTTCCTTAAAGAGAATCAAACTTTACCTGTGATTATATCCTCTAAACTCACCCGAGACCAAGAAGACTTGCTTGTGAGGATGCTTAAGAGAAGAATAAGAGCAATTGGTTAGCAAATTTTTGATATAAGAGGGATAAGTCCATCTTATTATATGCACAAGATTCTAATGGAAGAGGGATACAAGCCAACCATTGAAAGACAAAGAAGACTCAATCCAAACATGCAAGAAGTGGTAAAGAAAGAGGTGGTGAAGCTATTAGATGCTAGAATTATTTATCTAATTTTAGACAGTTCATGGGTAAGTCCTATCCAATGTGTACTAAAGAAAGGAGGCATAACAGTGGTGGAAAATGAAGAAGGTAAATAGATTCCTACAAGAGTAGTGAATGGGTGGAGAGTATGCATTGACTACAGGAAGCTGAATTCAGCTACTAAGAAGGATCACTTTCCACTACCGTTCATTGATCAAATGTTGGAGAGGATAGTAGGACATGCTTTTTACTACTTCTTAGATGGCTATTCAGGCTACAATCAGATAGCAATTGCTCCAGAGGATTAAGAAAAAATGACTTTCACATATTCTTATGGCACATTCGCTTATAAAAGGATGCCATTTGGATTATGTAATGCTCCATTAACCTTCCAAAGGTGCATGATGGTCATATTCTCAGATTTGGTAGAAGAAAATATAGATGTATTCATGGATGATTTCTTAGTTTATGGAAGCTCTTTTGAAGGATGTTTGGAGAATTTAGAGTAAGTTCTTACACGGTGTGAAGAGATAAACTTAGTGCTAAATTGGGAGAAGTGTCATTTTATGATGGAAGAAGGAATCATTCTTGGGCATAAATATTAGCACAAGGTATTGAAGTGGATAAAGCAAAAGTGGAGATCATTGAAAAGCTTTAGGATCCCACCAATGTCAAAGGAGTTTGAAGTTTCCTAGGCCATATAGGATTCTATCGGCGGTTCATCTAAGACTTTTTAAAAATTTCTAAACCTCTTTGTAAGTTACTTGAGAAATATTCATCTTTTGACTTTACTAATGATTGTAAATTGGCTTTTGACAGGTTAAAAGAAGCATTGATATCAGCTCCTATAGTTGTATTATCCGATTGGAACCTTCTATTTGAATTGATGTGTGATGTAAGTGATCATGCAATAGGAGCAGTACTTGGTCAAAGAAAGGAGAATAAACTTCATATCATCTATTATGCAAGCCGAACCTTGAATGATGTGTAGCTTAACTATGCAATAATGGAGAAGAAGATGTTAGTAGTAATTTTTACTTTTGATAAATTTAGGTCTTATTTTCGTAGTGCTAAAGTTGTTGTGTATACAGATCATACAGCATTGAAGTACCTCCTAAATAAGAAGGACTCAAAACCAAGGCTCATCCGATGGGTGCTTCTTTTACAAGAGTTTGACATTGAAATCAAAGACAAAAAGGGATCAGAGAATGTTGTAGCTGATCATCTCTCAAGATTAGAGCTGGAGCAAGACGGAGATGAAGAAGGGGAGCCTATCCAGGAGCTATTTCTAGATGAGATGCTTCTGGCTATTAGAAGCATGCATGCTCCTTGGTTCGCTGACATAGCTAACTTAGTCTGAAGTGGAAAGTTTCGGGAAGAATTTAATAGTCAATAGAGAAAGAAGCTCATTTATGACTCTAAGTTTTATTTGTGGGATGATCCATATCTCTGGAAGCTATACAGTGATGGCATGATAAGAAGATATGTAGGAGATGACATAATAAGAAGATGTGTAGGAGATGGCATGATAAGAAGATATGTAGGAGATGATATAATAAGAAGATGTGTAGGAGATGGCATGATAAGAAAATGTGTAGGAAATAAATAAACCGATTCAATTTTATAATATTGTCACAGGATGGTCAATGGTGGTCATTTTGGTCCACAAAGAACTACTGTTAAGGTTCTTGAGTAGGGTTCTATTAGCCTACACTCTTTCATGATGCTAAGAAGTTTGTACTCAGTTATGATGCATGTCAAAGAAGTGGCAACATTTCAAAGAAGGATGAAATACTTCAACATAGAATTCTAGAGGTAGAGATATTTGACGTTTGGGGCATAGATTTCATGGGGCTATTTCCTGTTTCAGATGCAAAAAAGTATATACTCATCTGTATGGATTATGTATCCAAATGGGTGGAAGTTTAAGCATGTACAGTCAATGATGCAAGCATATTTTGTAAATTCTTGAGAAGACTCTTTGCCAGTTTTGGGATGCCTCAAGCTATAATAAGTGATGGAGGAACACACTTTTACAACAAAAACATGGAAGCATTGCTAGCTCATTATGGGCTTAAACGTAAGATAGCCACTCCATACCACCCCCAAATAAGTGGACAAGTGGAAGTCAGTAACAGAGAATTGGAGTGGATTCTCGAAAGAACAGTGAGTAAGTCGAGAAAAGAATAGGCAAGAAAGCTGTATGGTGATTTATGAGCATATCGAACAGTATATAAGAAACCTATTAGAATGTCTCTATATAGGTTAGTTTATGGAAAGGCATATCATCTTCTTGTAGAGATTGAGCATAAAGCTTACTGGGTAATTAAGGCTTTGAATTATGACTGCAAGAAAGCTACTGAAAAAAACTTTTACAGTTAAGTGAATTGGAGGAGATAAGAGAAATGACATATGAAAACTCCAGAATTTATAAAGAACGTACCAAGAAATGGCATGATGCCACGGTGAAGGTTAAGAGTTTTCAAGAAGGAAACCAAGTGTTGTTATTCAACTCCAGACTTAGATTATTTCCAGGGAAGCTGAAAAGTAGATAGTCAGGACCATTTATAGTGAGTCATATATATCCCTATAGAGCTGTAGAAGTTTGCAACACTCAAAGATAAAAGTTCAAAGTCAATGTGCAAAGATTAAAAATCTACCATGGAGGCAATGGTGTAGACAAAATGGTGTAGACAATACCGATGTGGATTGCAATGCCAAAGTGGTTGCTTCATCGCATGCTTAATGCAAATATGACGATAAAAAATCACATAAATGTCATCTCTACCTTCGTAACAATGAAGTCGTAACATCAACATAAAATACTCCTAGTTCTCTTTATTCTTTTTTTCAACTAATGCAAAGGCAACAGGTAAGATAGAATTGTTCCCATCAACTGCTTTTGCTGTTAAAAGAACACTCATATATTTTCCATATAAAAATATGCCATTAACATTTAAAATAGGCTTACAATACTTGAACCCATTAATACATGGCTTATATGCTTAAAACATTCACTTAATTTGGCGAACACCTTCAATAAGATTATGATTTCTCATATGTGCCTCCCCTACATTATGCCATATAGAACCAACATTAATTGTCACAGTAGCATACATAAAGTTACACAAAATTTTGTAAGATTCATCCCAATCACCCTATAATTTTGCAATTGCCTTCTGTTTTACTTTCCACACTTTCTTATATGTTGGCATAATATTAAACCGATTAACCATTCTTGCAATCAACATTTTCACCTTTATGTTAGGCTACTCTTATAACATTGCTTGAATGTATGCAGATATCAATTCAAACTTAAAATTTATATTGTCTCCACTATGTCCAAGAGCACTACAAGTGTGAGGACCATTGTACCTTGTAATTTTCTAGAGTCACATTGATTTCTTCTCAGTTGCTCGTAACCTCCAACTACATCCTACCTTATAAACTAGTGTTATTGTATTCATCCTTATTTTATAACTTCTAAATTGATGTCCAACTCTCATAGAGTATAATTTGCATCCTGTTTTCACTGTTGCTATTGACTGAAACAACATTTCCTATATGAGTTCTTTTTATGAATGCCAAAACATATCATCAACATTTAAAGGATTCTGATTCACCTGCATCTCATCAATATTGACACATTTAAACTGAGAAGATACGTTTGAAATATAGGGAATTATTTTGTTATTCAAACCTTCAACCAAAATAACCATCAAATCATTATCATCACCACCATCATCATAATTATCATCATCATCATCTTCATCTTCATCAAAGAAATGCTCTTCATCATCCTTATCAGTATTTTCATCATCACCATCATCTTCTTCGTCATCCTCATGTTCATTCTCTTCCTCCTCATCAACACCCTCATCCTCTTCCTCCTTAACTTTCAATTCAGTACAATTATAGTTTAAAGGCCCAGCTTCATCAACTGGTTGATGTCTTACTAGAACCGGACTACATTTAATATACAATTCAATTATGAACCATCCAGAAAATTGTCTAACCATTTCAAACATATGTCTAATATCATATGTATCTCGAATTTTCATAAACCCAAATATCATATTTCTACCATATCCTATAACCGGATGTCTAAACAAATTTTTTTTAATCATTGTATCATCACTTAATCCCAGTGCAGTCCTAATTTTATTCTGTAAACCTTGAAAATCAAATTCTTCATTGAAATTAACCATTCTTGAATATACATTCATAACATTAGGACTAAACTCAATTTGAATAATTTTACCACTTCAATAAATCATTAGAGCTTGTGCAATTGTCATTTCACCCTAATTCGTGTCACATGCATTATTTTTTCGCATTAATTATATATCACACAAATAACATCAAATACTTAATAGAATAATAATATTCATAAGCTTTATTAATATCTGTCTCATTATAATTGCCACTGTATAATATTTGTTAAGGTAATACACAATTTTATTATTTTTCAATTACCATATAAAATTTATTCTAGAAAGTAAATTAACATCTACTATTTAATTTATTCTACACGTTAAATATTCATTTTTCCATAAATTTAAATTAATAACACTTAAAATTTATTCTACACATTAAATTAACATATAATTACTATTAAATTGTTTTTAATTCCTTTTAAATATATGTGGAATAGGATAATATTTCAAATTAATTATTATAACAACAATGTAAACAATAATTAACATGAAAACAAATTTAATCACAATTTCCTTACAAGCCATAATTTTATTCCATTAAGTCACTTCAACTCAATATTTATATTAAAAATTATGAACCACTAATTTTAATAAAATATAAAAAAATTCAATCATAATTTTATCATTTTTCATTGAATATTAAAAAAAATACTTATAGGCAGAACACAGTCTTCAAATTATCACCATGCCTTGCTAGTAACCTATAATAGTAAAATAACAATTATTGATATTTAACTAACATTATATTATTTAAAAAATTTTAAATTCTAATTTTTTAAAATTTATTCTAGATTATTTTACCACAGTAAATAACACCTATCAAACAATTTAACTATAACATAATATTTTTTACTTAAACAATATGTATACCTAATATAATTAAGATTTTACTAACTATATATAACTAAATTAATATATACAACTAAAAAAATATAACAACTAAATATTTTCTTATATAAATAAAATATATAACTACTAAAACAACTAAATATATATAACTACTAATTATAAAAATTTATATAATAACTAAATATTTTCATATATAAAAAAAAATATATTACTAAACTGAAACAATTAAATAAATATATAACAACTAAACCACATTATAAAAGAAACGTATCTTTATTAAATGAACTTAAAAAAATAAATATAATCCGAGATAAGCAGAAGAAATATAAGAAGAAGAAGATGAAAAGGAAGAAGAAGAAGAAAAAAAAAAGTAATAGTAGTAGAGTTAGTAATAATTTTTTAAAGGGACGGTAAGCTTATATAGAGAAAAAAAAATAAGTGAATATTTTTATGACAGTGCTCCTGTGATTTTTTCTACGGTTGTGTACAACTTTATTTTTGTTGAATTTATTTATAGGTGTGCAGGCTACCTATACCTCCACCATCCACTATTTTCATGTCATGTCTCCACCTTTTTAGTTTTTAATTAATTTCTAGTGTCCAGCCTTCTGTGTGTACAGCCCTGGTGGAGTTTTTTTTTTTAAATTTTTATACAGTCCCCTTCCTGTTTCGCCAGTTTGACTAGTTTTTTCTTATAAAAATCAACCAAAAAAGCGAAATATTTTGAAATCAACCAAAGGGAAATTCTTTTTTGTTTTGCCATAATTTGGCAAAAGCCCTATATTCAGGCCAATTATAGAAGAAGAACTAGCCAAATCCCATAAAATCTGATTATTTATTTTTCTTCTGTTGTGTTTTTTATGTATCTGTTTACGTATCCATCATCTACCACATCCATAGGGACGTGGCGCGTTGTTTTTCTTTCTTAAATTAGGAATAACGTTTAATTTGACCCCTTAACTTTTTGCGAATGTTCAATTTGGTCCAAAATGATCTTTTTTGGTAATTCAGCCTAAGGCCCCGTTTGGATTAGCTATAGCTGTTGCTGTTGCTGTGGGTAGTAATTACGTGTTTGGATTAGCTGTTGAAGCTGTTACTGTTACAATATGAAATTACTAATAATGACAACTTATCATTTATTATTTATATGTATATTTAAAGATTATTACGATAATGTTAATTGTTACTTTTAATTCTAAAATAATTATATTATATAATTACAATATATAGAATATATCATTGGGTTTTAAGTTAATTCAGCTTGGCACCCTATTTTTTATTTAATTAAAATTATAAATGCATACAATTTAAAATATTTTAGAATACAATACAAATAATTCATATTTAATTTTTATAAATTTTTGAATATTGGAAAAAGAAAATAAAAATTGAACTTTTAATATGTTAATGACTTGAAGGGACTAATACTAATAAATTATTTAATTTTTAGTAATTTTATAATTATTAGAAAAGTTAAAAAAATAAAATGATCAATTTTCACATTTAAATATAAGATTTAATGATTTGAATTTTTTCCTTTTGGTTGGGTGGCAGTGTATGAATAAATATCAATAAGATATTCTAAAATAAGGTAATGGGCTGTATAGTAAGGGCTGCTACAGTATTTTACTATTTCATGAATAGGATCATGCAAAATTAAAACAAAACTACACTGTTTTACTATTCATCAAATTACTATTCCAACATCAGTTTCCAAAACGGCATATGGCAAAAAATTTCACGTAATTTTCTCTTCCTCGTAATATATTTTGTTTTCTAAAATACCATAATTTTTTTACACTGCGCGAATAGTGACATGCAAAAATTACTATTTTACTATTCATCAAACTACTATTCCGACATTCGTTTCGAAAACGGCATGTGGCAAAATATTCCACGTAATTTTCTCTTCCTTGTGATATATGTTTTTTTAAAAAAATCCCACAAATTTTTCACAGTGCGTGAATAGTAACATGCAAAAAGTTACTATTTTACTATTCATCAAATCACTGTTCCGACATCCATTTCTAAAACAACATACGGTAAAAAATTTCACGTAATTTTCTCTTCCTCATGGTATATTTTATTTTATAAAATACCACAACTTTTTGACAGTGTGTGAATAGTACTATTCATCAAATTACTATTTTCGACGTCGGTTTCCGAAATGGTTTATGACATAAAATTCAATATAATTTTCTCTTTCTCGTGCTATATTTTATTTTTTAAAATACTACAATTTTTTATAATAACATGTAAAATTAGTGTTGTGTTGTAAATAAATTGGCTGATGTTGAAAAATAATTAAGGATATAAAAGGAAAAAAAAATGAAACGTGCTTGCAGCTCCAAAGTGGAGCTGTTGGAATTGAGCATTTCTTTTGCATTGAAAACGCTCATGCACGCTTACAAACGCCAAAACAAACAAGTTGTTAATTTTTTTTCACCAAACACTGGGCAAAACGCCTATCCAAACAGCCCCTAATACTTATACAAAATGGCTCATTTAAATTCATATTTGGTCCTTCTATTCAGCGTGTAAAACATGCGTTGGTCAATAATTAAAATATAATAAAAAATAATATAAAGCTAAAAAAGACTTCAATCTTTTTTTTTTTGAACATAAAAAAAAGACTTCAATCTCTTGCTAAAAAAAGATTTCAATCTCTCCTCTGTGAGAAGTCCCAAATATTTATTTCTCTGTTTCCCGATTTCTCTCATAAAACTTATGATGCTCCTCAATGGACAATTTTTTTCTACCATGTAGGACGAATTCCTCCTACCTGAGGAAGTCATGTTAGCTTACTAAACTACCATTTAATGAAAGAAAAGAGTTTTAACTTTTTAAAATTTCTCCATAAAAGAAAAACACAAAAAGACAACAACATCTTTATACACTAACAATCAAATAAAGCAATTAAACAACTTTTGTGCATTAACAAATAAATAAAATTATTTTTTTTTTAAAAAAAACAACATTGTTTGATTTTTTTCAAATAGAAGATTTTTTCTTTTTTTTTTTTTAATAAATCACAATCTTTTTTGCAAAAATTATTTTTTCAATTTTTCAATTTGAGATTTAATGCATTTTTAATTTTTATTTCTTTTAATTTTAGACCTAACACTTCAATAAAATTTATATTATTTACATATTCATACTTTTTTTTGAAGCCTTACATATTCATACTTAAAAATTATGAAAAAAAATATTTTTTCATGAAAAGAAAGTAGAATTTGAATATACAAAAAATATTTTAATGATTTGTATTTTTCTAAGAGATTTTCAAAAGTTAAAATTCTTTTTTTCATTAGTTATTAGAGTTTAAAAAGTTGACACTTCATTAGGCGGGAGAAATTCATTCTGAATGAGTAGGAGGGAAAAATTGTCCCTCCTCAATATAGAATGACTGTTCACTCTCAATCGTTCCAATATGTCCCCTCATTGGACGGCTAGCTTGGTCTCTCCCGTGCATCGGATGGTGAACGCCATTTTGTGAGATCTTGCTGTTAGTGTCTCTTTTATCTGTTTTGTCAAAGGTTTTCTTTTTGTTGTTTTATCAATTGTACCATCTTAAAGCAGGTGAATAAGAAAGTGTTTTTTATTCATGTCTCTTAGAATATATACAGAGTGTTGGAGTTGCTGAGATTTTTGTTTCAATATTGTAAAAATCAGTAATGTGAATGGTGATTCTTAATTTAAGGACACAAGTATGGTCATAGGTACTGTTGGGTTTTGAAAGAAGAGAAGGGAAGAAATTGAAAATGCAGAATTTGCTCTCTATGGAGCTAATTTTCTTCAATTAAAAATGCAGAGTTACAGGCCTATATATACTACTAAAAAAGACTAAATAAGTACAATACACCATACCTTGAACCATACTCTTCTTACCAGTTTTAACTAACAAGTATGGTGTGTTTCAACTAATTGAAACTTGAAAGAACACATAAAGCAGAGTTGATTAGTCTGCAGGACTGATATTGTATCATTACATGACATCAAAAAATGTATATGACAGCAAAAGTGTCATAACTTTAATACTCCTCCATGGAACTTTTGCTGGAAACATCAAGAATTTTCTTCAATGTTCTTTTCTTTGTTTTTGAAAAAACTTGATCAGCAACATATCAGCTATCTTTGCTTTCTGAAGCTCTTTTTCTTCTTGTTTCTTTTCTGAAATTGACAAATTCTTCACCTTAAGCTGCTGTCAAACTTTGATCCTTGAAGCTTTCTTACAAATTCTGAAGCTATGGACAACAAGGCTGCACTTTTCTTGCAAATTTTTGGTTTCAAGAACAGATGAACTGTCTGGAATTTCAAGTTCTGAACATCTGTTTTTTTTTTTTCTTCTTCGATGGTGACCCTCACCAACTAAAAACTCTTCCTTAACATTAACTCTCTTTCAAGAGAGCAACAATTTTTTTTTTTCAGTTTATATGGACTTGTTGGTCCTCTTCAAATAAATTCAGTTTAGAGACTTGTTGGTCTTTTTCAAACAAATGTTTTGTTTGATTTTGGACACACCCATGTCCTTCAACAAGAGTTTTTGTTCAACAACTTGCAGTTTTAGGACATGCTGAGGTCCTTCAAACAAAATTTCAGGTTTGGACACACTCATGTCCAAAAAACTTTTAGCAAACAAAACTTTATTAAACAAGTAAACTTTTTTCTTCATAAAGAAAAACACACAACTCTGCTTTTGTTAGTTAAAACAGAGCATATCAAACATGAACCAAATATCTCTTTCATTTTCAACTTGAAAGGAGGGAAGATAAATTTTTCAGTATAGAAAAACTCTACTTTGATAGTAGATTTATGACACTTTTGCTGTCATATACATTTTTTGATGTCTTGTAATGATGCAATATCAGTCCTGCAAACTAATCAACTCTGCTTTATGTATTCTTTCAAGTTTCAATTAGTTGAAACACACCATACTTGTTAGTTAAAACTAGTAAGAAGAGTACGGTTCAAGGTATGGTGTATTGTACTTATTCAGTCTTTTTTAGTAGTACATATAGGCCTGTAACTCTGCATTTTTAATTGAAGAAAATTAGCTCCACAGAGAGCAAATTCTGCATTTTCAATTTCTTCCCTTCTCTTCTTTCAAAACCCAACACAGAGCATATAAATAGAGATTACACGAAATCAATCCCTAGTCAAAAGGCTATAATTTTTCAACTACAGTCCAAATCTTATCCCTCAATTATTGCCTATCAATCTTCTAAAATAAGAAAGAAATAATACTATTTTAACACTATCTGCAACAAGAGGTGAGAATGAACTTTGTTAAGATATTCTTGTATGTGAACTGATAATAGACACATACGCTATAAGAACCGGCTTAGGAGACCAAAACAGAAAAGAACAAAAAAAATGAACTTTCATATGGTTTAAACTAGTTGAAGATTAGAAGCTTACAGTTAGAAAAACAAGAACTCTATTTGAACTCTGAACATAGACCAGAAAACGAATGTGGTTATAGTGAAAACACCAAGCCTATTTGGAAGACAGAGCAAGTAGGTTGCTACATACATAGAGGATTTATCCTTAAAAGAGTGCTCATCTTTGAATGGTGACACACCACCTGCATAAAGCATCATCACCCTGTTTAATTACCTCAGCTGTCCTGGTTCACTGA
>CATIWO010898095.1:0-10115 GCA_949673435.1 Macaranga tanarius | reverse complement strand
AAGCAAATATTTCTAGATATTGCTTGTCTTTTTAAAGGGGAAGACAAGGGTTTTGTTGAAAGGATATTAGGTGTTGGTTCAAAGATTGGAATAAGCCGTCTCATTGACAAGTCTCTCCTATATGTATCATCCATGAAGAGCCTAGAAATGCATGACTTGATAGAACAAATGGGAAAGGGTATTATTTGCGAGGAAAAACAACTAGGCAGGCGTAGCAGGCTATGGCATCATGAGGATATATGTTACGTTCTGACAAAAAAGAAGGCAAGAACTCAATAAATTTATTATTATTTTTTAATATATATGAAAGTATATATATATATATATATATATATAATTTATGTTATATATATATATAAAATTTATGTTATGTATATATTATAGAAGATCTTGTTTAGTTTTCTCCTATTTAGATGTAGATTTTATAGTATTTCTTGTATTGGTTTCTTACCATATTTATTCCCTAGTCTTTAGGAACAAGTCTGTAAATTCTATATAAAAAGGGATGTAATATACTCAATAATATACAAGTTTCAAACCCTATTTCATTCTTCATGGTATCAAAGTATGTTCATAACCTTCTTTGAATCAAAGAATATATAAACAGCTAATTCTGCTGAACCAACCGAATCCAAATCCATCATTGTATCCTCTCCTCAAATCATTCAGGTGCAATCTGAAAATTCTAACTTTAATGTTGGCATAATTCTTACCGAAACAAACTATAATACTTGGTCTCAAGTAATTGAGAAGCATATTGCTAGAAGAGAAAAACTTGACTATATCCTTAGAGATTCTCATCAATCTGAACCAACTGATCCTCTATATTCAAAGTGGTATGCTGAGAATCAGAAAGTAAAAAGTTGGCTGCTCACCTCAATGACACCCGAGATTATGAAGAGATATCTTCGCCTTCGAACCACTCGTGAAATCTGGATTGCTCTCGCAAAAGCTTTCTATGATGGATCAGATGAAACACAAATCTTTGCTCTCAATCAATGTGCCTTCTCTATTCATCAATCAGGTCGGTCTCTTCCTACTTATTATGGTGAACTTGTCGAAATCTTTCAAGAACTGGATTATCGTGAAAATGTTAAGATGAAAGATCCAGATGATGTTGTTATGTATAAGATAGCTGTTGAAAGATTAAGGATACATATTTTTCTAAATGGTCTTGATACCGAATTTGAACAAGTAAGGGGTGAAATCTTGCGAATGGATCCCAGTCTGGATTTTGAGCTCACATACGCATATATTTGTAGAGAAGCCAATCGAAAACACTTAATCAATGATATGGCTTCTTCTGAAACTATGGCTATGATAGCCAAAAGAAATAACCCACCTGCTCGCCAAACCAACCTAACACCACCTTCCAACACAACAGCCCGTAGCTTTGATATTGGAAGTAAGCAAAATACTTCATCTTCCAGCACTAAACACGACACTCATTACGGTGCAACTGGACACACCCAAAGTCGATGTTATGATTTAATTGGATATCCAGACTGGTGGGACCCGTCAAAGGCTCCTAAACGCAAGTCCAAAATTGCTTTTGTTTCCATAGTCATTGCTGAACCATCATCCACAGATGTCGCTGCGTTACATGTTTCCTCAGATCAGACAGGTAATTTATTCAGCTCTAATACTACTAGGATATGTGCATGGATTATTGATTCAGGATCAACTGATCACATGTCTTTTGATAGTACTCTTATAGCTCATTTAAAACCATCTAATCAAACTTTTGTGTTTACAGCAAATGGTATGGAAGCTAATGTTATTGGCAAAGGTTCTTTTTATTTAAATAAACTTAACTTGGATTCTGTCCTAGTAGTCCCATCCCTTAATTTTAATTTACTTTCTATCTCCCAAATTACCACTTTTTGAATTATGTTATAACATTTTGGCCTGATCATTGTGTGTTTAAGGATATCAAGATGAAGAAGACGATTGGGTGTGGTACTAGAAAAGGGAAGCTCTATTATCTTGATCTTGCACCATGTAGTTTAAACACAATGGCTCAGTCGGATGTTACACCTCCTTCAGATGTTTGGTTATGGCATAAATGCCTTAGACATGTGTCATTTGGATATTTGAAACATTTATTTCCTAAGTTATTTTTAGACTCTTCACCATCATTATTTAAATGTGAAACATGTGAATTGGCCAAAAGCCATCGTGTTCCTTACCCAACAAGTTCAACTAAAAGTTCATTGCCTTTTATGCTTGTGCACTCAGATGTTTGGGGACCTACAAAAATCCCAACAATAAATGGATCTCGATGGTTTGTTTCCTTTATTGATGATTATACCCGTATGACTTGGGTATGTTTGATGAAAAACAAGTAGGAAGTTTGCTCTCTATTCGAATATTTCCATGTAATGGTGTCTACTCAGTATCAAACCTCAATCAAAGTTCTTTGAACAGATAATGGCGGAGAATTTGTTAATCATGAACTAAGGTAATTTGTATAACTTCACGGCATCGTCCATCAAACCACATGTCCATATACCCCTCAGCAGAATGGTGTCGCCGAAAGAAAAAATCGTCACTTATTAGAAATGGTTCGAGCAATGCTAATTGAAGCTCGCATGCCTCTTCAATATTAGGGAGAATCATTGACTACCGCCTCCTATATAATAAACCGTATCTGATTTACCCCTCTTAAAACTCTCAATAAAAGCTTAACCTTACCACCCGTATCTGATTTACCGTTAAAGGTGTTTGGATGTACTGCCTTTGTGCACATACCTCATCATGTCCGACATAAACTAGAACCAAGAGACATACGATGTGTTTTTGTTGGCTATGGTATCCATCAGAAAGGGTATAGATGTTACCACCCTTCGACTCGCAAAATGTTTGTTACAATGGATGTCACATTCCATGAACAACATACATTTTTTCTTGTGGCAACGACTGTAAGTCAGGGGGAGAAAAAAAGTGACTTACAGTCATTTGACTATGAACCTAATCCAAATCTGCTGTACCAAACTATGCATGAGACTATACCTATAACTAAAACTGCACCTGCATCACCTAAATCAGCTCCTACTACACTCAAACCTACTGTACTACGCAAGATAGCTGCACCACCTGAGACTGCATCGGTACCACCCGAAATATCTAACACATACCCAGAGCTTCTCGAAGTCATAGAAACAGGTATTACAGAATATAATCAAAATAATAGAGTTGAAACTACTGTACCACAACTTCAATTGTCACCTTTTCTTGATCCATCCAGTCCACAAAATTCACTTTCCCAAACTCAGGTAAATTTTGAACCTCCACACTGAATACTTCCTAATCGTACTACAAGGGGAGTTTCAAAAATTAATTATGAACCAACTTTAAAGTCTGGTCCTAAATATCCAATAAATAACTATGTTTCTTACCATAGGCTGTCAAAGACATATGAATCATTTCCAATCAATTATCTACTGTACAAATTCCTAATAGTGTGCAGGAAGCAATATCAGATTCTCGATGGAAAGATGCTATGAATGAGGAAATGAAATCTCTTCAAAAGAATGGAACATGGGAGATCGTCTCTCTACCTAATGGGAAAAAGTTGGTCGGCTGCCGTTGGATTTTTTCAGTTAAATACAATGCAGATGGAGGAATTGAGAGATATAAAGCAAGGCTAGTCACAAAGGGATACAGTCAAACATATGGGATTGATTATGCAGAGACTTTCGCACCAGTTGCAAAAATAAATACTGTACGTATCCTATTATTATTAGCTGTACATTTTGATTGGCCTCTACATCAATTTAATGTAAGGAATGCATTGCTACATGGAGATCACCAAGAGGAAGTATACATGGAACTTTCTCCAGGATGTAAATTGCAGATTGAAGGTAGTACTCAAGTCTGTCAGCTGTGGAAATCTTTGTACGGGTTAAAGCAGTCTCCTAGGGCTTGGTTTGGGCGATTCACAAATTCTATGAAGGCATTTCGGTACCAACAGAGTAGTTCAGATCATACTTTATTCATGAAACGTAAAGAAGGAAAGCTCACTATTCTCATTATATATGTTGATGATATGATTGTGACAGGAAATGATATTGAGGAACGGACGGACTTAGAGAAATATCTCTCACAAGAATTTGACATGAAAGTTCTGGGACCATTAAAATATTTTCTCGGCATTGAAGTTTTACGGTCTAAATAAGGAATTTTCTTGTCACAAAGGAAGTATGCCTTAGACTTATAAAATGAAGTTGGTATGTTAGCATGCAAACTTAGTGATACTCCTGCTGCTGAAACTATCAAGTTGGGTATTTTTCAAGATCAAATTCCTACAAACAAAGAACGATACCAATAGCTAGTAGAACGGTTGATGTACCTTTCCTATACTAGACCAGACCTCGCCTATTCTTTAAGTGTTGTAAGTCAATACATGCATTCTCCAAGTGAAGAGCATTTGAAGGCTGTGTTTCACATCTTGCAATATTTAAAGTCTTCTTTAGGCAAAGGTCTTATATTCACCAAAGGCGCATCTTTGACTGTCGAAGGTTACACCGACGCAGACTGGGCAGGTTCTATTGACGATAGATGTTCTACTGCAGGGTACTTAACTTTCATTAGAGGGAACCTGGTTACTTGGCATAGTAAGAAACAAGGTGTGGTTCCTAGATCAAGTGCCGAGGCTGAATATAGAGGAATTGCAAAAGGAGTTTGTGAATTACTTTGGATTAAGAACTTATTACAAGAACTCAAAGTTTCTCATATTCTTCCTATGAAGTTGTTTTGTGATAACAAAGCTGCATGTGACATAGCTTACAATCTGGTTCAGTATGATCATACAAAGCATGTGGAGATTGATAGACACTTTATCAAAGAAAAGTTAGAAGCTAAGATAATTGAAGTGCCTCATATACGATCTGAAGGCCAACTAGCCGATATCCTTACTAAAGCTGTTTCAAGTAAAATATTTCATCAGATGTTGGACAAGTTAGGCATGCAAAATATCTATGCACCAACTTGAGGGGGAGTGTAGAAGATCTTGTTTAGTTTTCTCCTATTTAGGTGTAGATTTTATAGTATTTATTGTATTGGTTTCTTACCATATTTATTCCCTAGTATTTAGGAACAAGTATGTAAATTCTATATAAAAAAGGGTTGTAATATACTTAATAATATACAAGTTTCAAACCCTATTTCATTCTTCATATATCCATTCTTTTTGCTTGATAGAAATGCAACTCTGCTCTGCTTTTTGAGAGAAGTAAATTTCACTGCCTATGTATAATAATTTGTTTTTCTGGTATATGCATTTGATGCTGGCTAGGGGACTGAGGCAATTCAAGGAATATCACTGGATATGCGTAAAATTGAACACATGCAACTCAGCCCTGAGGCATTTGAGGGAATGGATAATCTTAGAATTCTCAAATTCTTTGACAATGGTATGCAAACTTTTACTTATGACTGTTATGATGATGATGATGACTTATTCATAGGGGAAGAAGTAGATGTCCCTAAAGGACTCAAATTTCTGTCTGGTGCACTAAGGTTTCTCTATTGGCCTGGATGTCGTTTGAAATATTTGCCAATTGGTTTTTGTGCTAAGAATCTTTTTGAACTTCACATGCGTCACAGCAAGCTTGAGGAACTTTGGAATGGAGTTCAGGTAGGCATTAGCTTACTACACTTCATAAAATATGGGTACATGGTTATGTGAAGTTTAATTATATAAATTGAATCTTACATTTTAATTTTCATTCCTTGCAGCATCTTGAAAATTTGAGACTAATTGATCTTAGGGATTCCACGGATCTAGTCAGAATTCCAGACTTATCTAGAGCCATAAATCTTATAGATTTAAGGTTGCAGAATTGCAGAAGTTTGATGGAGATTCCATCATCTCTTAAATATTTGAGGAAGATTTCTTATTTGGATTTATTAGGTTGCTCCAGTCTTTGCAGGTTACTGACGTAGTGGAAGTCTGAAAAGAATAAATATAATCGATTGTTGATTTGCGTATGAATGCCAATCGAAAATCTTTTATAACCTGTAATTCGCAAACTTAGGGAATAGGCAACAAAATTCACAGAATTTTGGAATAATCAAAAAAATCAATTCAACATAAAAAACTGTCTCCAAAAAACAAAAAAAACACCTAAAATAGGCAATGGAAAACCCTAAAAAATTAAATAAAAAATGAAAGTCTAATAAAAAGGCCCAAAAATAAAACCTAAAAAAAACATATAGAGTTCAAAGGCCAAAACGGAGGCCTAAATGATGGATTTTGGAGGTCAAAAGGCCTCCGCCGGACAAGCCATGAGTCAACTTTGATTTGATATATTATGGGCCAAATAACTCAAATCACAGCAAAAGTTATACCCCTTCGAAGCAAGGCTACGCATCGAACTGCTCTAAAAACGCCAAAGCTTGTTCATCCGCATCATTCTCCCCAAGGCAGAGAAAATTCGACCTCAAATTTCCAGCAGCATCATCATCATCTGAAGAATCACCACGAAAAGGAATCAAATGCTTGACATTAAACACATCAGCAGTGCGAATGTGACTCGGTAGCCTCAAACGGTATGCATTAGGATTAATTTTCTCAATAATCTCTAATGGTCCAATCTTCTTGGCAGACAATTTATTATAATCACCTGCAGAAAACCTATCTTTGGTAAGAACAGCCCACACATAATCCCCCTCATCGAACTCAACATGCCTCCGTTTCTTATCTGCAGTTTGCTTATACTTGCCCGTAGCCTTCATTAAATTTTCATGGACAGTCTTGTGAACCTCCAACAAACCATGGAAAAAATTCTCAGCCTTGCCATTGATTCTGGTTTTAGTTGGAAAAGGCAACAAATCAAGTGGTCCTCTTGGCACAACAGAATACATTACAACAAAAGGACTGAAACTAGTACTCCTATTAACAGCATGATTGTGAGCAAACTCTGCCTGACATAACTTTTGATCCCAACTCTTCACATGCTCCCTAACTAAACAACGCAATAAATTGCCCAACGAACGATTCACCACCTCAGTTTTCCCATCTGTTTATGGATGACAGGCACTTCTGAAATTCAACTGGGTACTCACCATTTTCCATAAACTCCTCCAAAAATGGCTAAGAAACCTAGTATCTCTATCAGACACAATAGACATAGGCAACCCATGCAACTTATAAATCTCCCAAAAGAACAATTGAGCAATAAGGACTGCATCTATGGTTTTCTTAGATGGAATGAAATGCACCATTTTAGAAAACCTATCAACTACAACAAAAATAGAATCATTACCTCGCTGGGTGCGTGGTAATCCAAGCACAAAATCCATGCTAACATCCACCCAAGGCTGTTCTGGAATAGGTAATGGCATAAATAATCCCGCATTAGTTGCTGCCCGTTTCGACACTTGACATACCCGACATCTCTGCACTAATTTCTGCACCTCTTTGTGAATAGTAGGCCAAAAGTATGAAGCATGAACCAATTGCAAAGTTCTATCACGCCCTACATGCCCCTCACCATGCAATTCTTTAATTATCTTCAAACGCAGGCTACAATCTGGTATACAGAGCTGATTTCCCTTAAACAGAAACCCATATTGTACAAAGAATTCTGATTGCTCACCTGCTTGGACTCTTGCCAAAATACTAGAAAATATGGATCAGTTTTAAGCAAATCAGCAAAAGTTTCAAAACCAGGTACCTCTATGGACAACTGTGTCAACAAACTCCTACGCCTACTCAATGCATCAGCCACTTTATTTGTAACACCAGATTTATGTTTCACCATGAAAGTAAATCTCTGCAAATAACCCATCCAACTTGCATGCCTAGCAGAAACCTTATCTTGCCTGTGTAAATGCTTCAATGCCTCATGGTCTGTGTATAGAATAAACTCCTTTTGAAACAGATAATGACGCCAATGTTTAATAGCCTGTACCACAGCGTAAAACTCTACATTATAAGTACTCTATCACAGCCTAGCACCCAATAGTTTTTCACTAAAATACGCCACCAGCTTGCTGTTTTGACTAAAAACTGCCCCAATCCCCACTTTTAATGCATCTGAATGCAACTCAAATGGATGATGAAAATCTGGAAGCACCAGAATTGGGGCTGTAATAAGGCATGTCCGAATCAACTCAAATGCCTTGGCAGCCTCATCTGTCCATTCAAATCTGCCCTCTTTTCTCATACAATTAGTAATAGGTGCCATGATGCTACTAAAATGCGGAATAAATCGTCTATAAAATGAAGCCAACCCATGAAAACTCCTAACTTCAGTAAGGGTGTTAGGACGTGGCCAATTTTTCACTACTTCCACTTTGGATTCATCAACTTGCAGCCCCTTACCCGAAACCACATAACCGAGGAACAACACCTTAGGAGTTAAAAACACACATTTCTTAAAAGCAGCAAAGAATTTCTCCCTACGCAATACACTAAGCACCTCTTGCAGTTGTATAAGATGCTCATCCTCATTGATACTATACACCAAGATATCATCAAAATACACAACAATGCACTTACTAATGAAAGGCCGCAACACCTGATTCATAACACGCATAAAAGTGCTTGGTGCATTTGATAATCCGAATGGCATTACCAACCATTCATACAAACCCTCTATAGTCTTAAAAGCTGTTTTCCACTCTTCTCCAGCCCTAATCCGAATCTGATGATATCCACTCTTCAGATCCAATTTGGTAAAAACTGTCACCCCGCTAAGTTGATCAAGTAAATCATCTAATCGAGGAATTGGAAAACGATATCGGACATCTATCTTATTAATGGCTCGATTGTCAATACACATCCACCATGAACCATCCTTTTTGGGAGTCGAAAGTGCTGGCACAGCACAAGGACTCAGACTCTCCCTAATAAACCCCTTTACTAACAGCTCCTCAACTTGCCTCCTCAACTCCTCATGCTCGCTGGGACTCATCTGATAATGAGGTCGATTTGGTAATGTCGCACCAGGTTCAAGATCAATCTGATGCTGAATGTCATGCATTGGGGGCAATTCATCAGGCAACTCCTCCGAAAATAAATCATTAAACTCTTCTTGAAGTGGTAAAATTGCTGCAGGAACAGCCTCCTCTCTTTCCATGACCTTGCCTATCAATACATACATAATTTCAGAATCCTGCACGACTCCCTCAAATTGTGCCAGCGTCAATAAGCTCACACAGCCCTTGTTATCTTCTCGCATATGCTTAGGCTGTCCATACTCCCTATTAGGTACTAATACAATTTTAACCCCTCCACACATGAAACCATAAGTGTTAGTCTTCCTGCATGAATACCAATGAAAAATCTGCTATAACCTGTAATTCGTAAACTCAGGGAATAGGCAACAAAATTCACATAATTTTGGAATAATTAAGAAAAATCAATTAAACATTAAAATTGTTTCCAAAAAAAAAAACCCTTAAATAGGCAATAGAAAACCCTAAAGAAAAAAATAAAAAAAAGCCCAATAAAAAGGCCCAAAAATAAAACCTAAAAAAAACACATAAAGTTTAAAGGCCTAAATGATGGATTTTGGAGGTCAAAATGGCCTCCCCAGACAAGCCTAATATATGCATAATAGAGCTCTGAGTCAGCTTCGATTTGATATATTATGGGCTATATAACTCAAACCACAGCAAAAGTTATGCCCTTTTGAAGCAACGCTGCGCATCAAACTGCTCTAAAAATGCCAAAGCTTATTCATCCGCATCATTCTCCCCAGGGCAGAGAAAATTCGACCTCAAATTTCCAGTAGCATCATCATCATCTAAAGAATCACCATGAAAAGGAATCAAATGCTTGATATTAAACACATCAACAGTGCGAATGTGACTTGGTAGCCTTAAACGGTATGCATTAGGATTAATTTTCTCAACAATCTCCAATGGTCCAATCTTCTTGGCAGACAATTTATTATAATCACCTATAGAAAACCTCAGTTTTCCCATCTGTTTATGGATGACAGGCACTTCTGAAATTCAACTGGGTACTCACCATTTTCCATAAACTCCTCCAAAAATGGCTAAAAAACCTAGTATCTCTATCAGACACAATAGACATAGGCAACCCATGCAACTTATAAATCTCCCAAAAGAACAATTGAGCAATAAGGATTGCATCTATGGTT
>CATIWO010898053.1:0-11483 GCA_949673435.1 Macaranga tanarius | reverse complement strand
CAATTAGGTCCAAACTTAACTTACAAGTACACCCCTCTCTACTAATATGCACATGCCAAACTCAAATGCAACTCAAGACTCTATTCCACATGTCATAAAAACACATACATGAACAGTGCATCTGAAAATAAGGGTGTTACACTACCTAGCTAAATGTTATAACTTTTCAATGTTCCTTAGAGGTTTTTTTCTATTATTACATGTCATTTTTACCATCTTACAAGCTAAAGATGATGAGAAACTGAGTAGTGTGATTTTTCTTTCTTATAAGAGAGAGAGAAAAAAAAGGAATCATTGTAAATAGAGTATTTGTCTATTCTTGCTATTGCTCAGTTGCTCATTAAAACTATTAATCAAGCCTCCCACTTTCAGTCCAGTTGGAGGCTTGTTAGAGACTGATAATTTAGCTTGAAAAATATGTGCAACAGATTAAACCTTATTACAAGATTTAGGTTGAGTGCTTCTTGGATGTGGCTTTACTTGTTTAAGACAAGCAATGGTATTTGTATTTTATCTGCTATTAAAACACATAGAGGAAAGTTTGGATTAATATGAAATATTTACAAGTTAAGTTGTTTCAGCTTACCATTCAAATCTCATGTGGATTTTTACCAAGGTTATAAGAAATTATTGAAAACTACATGGACAACGTAAGAGAGTTGAAAGAGGGACTAGACAAAACAGCTTGGTATGAAATTATGTCCAAGGATGTTGGTTGATGATAAATAAAATAATGCTCCAATCAGAGTGGGACACCTGGACAGTCAGAACCTTTGACCCGCCACATAATCATCACTTTGACCCAGTGGTTCCCCTATGAAAGAGCCACATGTCACTGATAAACAAAGAGGCCCCTCTGACTTAGAGGTTGAACCCTACGACAGACCCCGCTAATCCAATGGAGACCCTATGAGAGCCCACTCTGACTCTTATTAATTGCTCTCACCATCAATCACAATTTTGGCACATCATATTTAATATCAGCTACCCCCACTGTAGCTACAGTGTCCGCTATCCAATCCTATCGGACACGCAAAGAGGGAAATCCTACCAACTCATACTATAAAAGCCAATTAGCTAAAAAAGGTAAGGATTCATTCTCTTCTTCATTTTTATCTTTTGCTTCTAGTTCTCTAGAAGACCCTCATCACTTCTTTTCCTCGTCATTTTTCTTGTTAAATTCATATTCTTCATTTGAGTTCTTATCCAGTCCTCGTGTTGATCTCTCATAACGTACTCTAAGCTGCTTACTCCCATCCTGACTTAGGCGTCGGAGGGGCTTTGTGAAGAGCAAAGTCTACCATAGCTCTATTTCTGTATTTTTACAGGAACAATAATGATATGGCAGAGCTGAGAAGAATGGAGGACCATCAAATGGCGCCATCTGTGGGAAAGGAGTAGTTTTCAGGAGCCTTGAAATCTATCCTTTACTCCATAGCCTTGTATTGGAGTTACTGGCAGGCCTGGACTGTTGAAAAGTTTTTGAGAAATAATGGCCGGGTCGAGTGTGTCAGCTAGGAGGAGAAGTGAGTTTAGAGAAGAAAGGGAGGAGAGGAGATCACCATCATCCGATGAAAGACAGCAGCAGATAATAGAGGTCTTAGTTGATTATCTAAGAGACTTAATGAATAAGGTAACTTATTTGACAGACGTGCAAAAAAGACAAGAAAGAGGTAAAATGACGGCAGTTGACCCTGTCACCCTAAATATAACTCGTAGGAGGCTCATCCCACGAGAGGAAGACAGGAAGGGGTCAAGTCTGAGGGCTCTGACAGGATCTCCCAGGGAGAGGGAGATGGCAACCCCTAGACTCCAAAACGAGCTGGGTGGTTTAACGAGGAAACCTGAACAAACCCGATAAGGGGGCCCCAGTGGAGGCAGTGAAAGAGTGGGAAGTCATACCTCTAGAAGGACAGGAGATAGAGAGTCACGCTCAAGAGGGCGACGCTCCCCTGTGAATGAGCGAGTTGCCACTATGACCAAGTCTCGTGCTGGCTCATCAAAGGAGACAAAATACAACAGAGGGAGCTGGTATTGCTAGGCTATAGAAAGATAAATAGCTTATACACCCTCTGAACATGGGAACTAGCAGCGTCATTCATTGGATCACGGAGGATACCAACCCAATTGATGAAGGGATAGACCGGTCCACTAGAGATTGCCTCGGGAGAAGAAAGAATCAAGGAGTAGACGCATTGAATTTGTGCCCTATAACCTTCGGTCCTGACAACGGAGTCAGAATAAAAGCTCCCCATGCAGACGCAATGGTAATTATAGTTGTGATTAACGACTACAAAGTGGAAAGAGTTTTGATTGATGATGGCAGCTCAGTCAATCTGTTGCCCTATCACGTGTTGAAAAAAATAGGGATCCAAGATAGCCTCTTGTCACCTGTATCCCCTCACTTGCAGAGAATCAGTGGAACACAAGTCAGAGTAGAAGGAAGAATCTTTCTCCCAGTTACTATAGGAAAGGAGTCACACAGAGGAGTGATTGAGAAAGGGAAGACGACAACTGCTGAGTTTATAGTGGCAAAAGTATCCACGGCCTATAATGCTATAATAGGTCGGCCGATACTATCAGAATTCTGTATAATAGTGTGCATCTGATACCTCTGTATGAAGATGCCCTCTGAGGCCGGTCCCATAACCGTGCGAGGAAGACAGCTGGAAGCTCAGTATTGCCACTCTATTTCCCTACGAGATGATAGGGAAGGGAAAGTGCTGACGAGTGAAGTCGCTGAGATAGACGGGAGTATGGCCGAACAGAGAATAGAACCTATCGGGGACCTGGAAGCTTTTATTATCTCGGAGAGGCACCCTGACAGATGTACCCATATTAACGCTCATCTGGAGCCACATCAGAAGACTAGAGTAAAGGAGCTTTTAGCAAGCCACTAAGGGGATTTTGCATTCAAACCCTCTGACTTACCGGGAATACATCCGAGTATCATGTCGCATCGACTCAATGTTCACCCCAATGCCATCCCGGTGCGGTAAAAGAAACATTTCTTCCCTCCTCGAAAGTAAGAAGCAATAGATAGGGAAGTAGACAAGTTAATTGAGGCTAAGTTTATAAGGGAAGTTAACTATCCTTCCTAGTTGGCTAATGTAGTTTTGGTAAAAAAAACCCGGTGCAGCAAAAGAAATATTTCTTCCCTCCTCGGAAGTAAGAAGCAATAGATAGGGAGGTAGACAAGTTAATTGAGGCTAAGTTTATAAGGGAAGTGGACTATCCTTCCTGGTTGGCCAATGTAGTTTTGGTAAAAAAGAACACCAAAAAATGGAGATTGTGTGTAGACTTTACCGACCTAAACAAGGCTTGTCCGAAGGACAGTTTTCCTCTGCCTTCCATTGATAAACTCGTGGATGCCACTATGGGTTTCGAGTATTTAACCTCCCTGGATGCTTTATCAGGGTACCACCAAATCCCTATAGAACCTGAAGATGAAGAGAAGACAGCTTTTATCACAGAGAAGGGAATTTGTTGCTATACTGTTATGCCCTTTGGACTGAAAAATGCCGGAGCTACTTATCAAAGATTAATTAATAAGATCTTTAAAAAGTAGCTAGGGAGGAATGTGGAGGCTTATGTGGATGATATGATAGTTAAAAACAAAACTTTTGACGGTCATTTGGAAGACTTACAAGAAGTGTTCAGCATACTGGGACAACATGGTATGAAACTAAACCTGAAAAAATGTTCTTTCTTCATCAAAGGAGGAAAATTCCTGGGGTACATGGTAAGCAACAGAGGGATAGAGCCAAATCCCAAGAAGGTGCAAGTAATTGTTGACATGTCATCATCATCTTGTGTAAAAGACATTCAACTACTAACCAAAAGAGTTGTGGCCTTACATAGATTCATATCCAAATCAGCCGAGAAATGCCTACCTTTTTTCAAAAAGTTGAGGAAAGCTTCAGCTTTCGAGTGGACTAAAGAATATGAAAAAGCTTTTCAAGACTTGAAGGAATACCTACAATCCCCTCAAATTTTGAGTAGGTCGGTGGAAGAGGAAGAATTGCTTATTTACCTCATGGCTTGTGATCAAACGATCAGTGCTGTATTAGTCAGAGAGGAAGGTAGAACACAGAGATCGGTTTACTATGTTAATAGAGTTTTATGAGGAGCTGAATTGAATTATGCCCCCATAGAAAAGCTTGCATTCGCTCTATTGATAGCTGTGAGAAAGTTCAGAGTATACTTTTTGGGCCATCAAGGGGTTAACCGGACTGACACGCCTCTGAGACAAGCCCTTCATAGACCCTCTATAGTGGGTAAGATGACAGTTTGGTCTATTGAGATTAGAGGATATGGCTTACGTTATGAGCCCAGGAAAGCCATCAAAGCACAGAGCCTGGTGAATTTTATTGTTGAGTGCAGTTTCAATGCCAAGGTAGAAGAAGAAGACCCTAAAGAAAAAAGGAGTACAATCCCCGACTCAGCCTCGGGACCTTTAGCTGGACAAAGCTATGAATGGGACTTATATGTAGACGGATCCTCTAGCTCATAGGGTAGTGGCGCAGGCATTATTCTGAGGGGCCCTCAAGGATTCTCCATTGAGTATATGTTAAAGCTTGCATTTCCCACTTCGAATAACACAGCCGAGTATGAAGCCTCATCTATGGCCTCAAGCTAGTGGATGCAACCAATGTATCAGACCTAAAAATTCACTGTGACTCTCAGTTGGTGGTGAACTAAATATTAGGGATCTATGAAGCTAAGGATAAAATAATATCAGCATACCTTCAGCAAGTAAGAGAGATAGTAGAAAAATTCAGACAAAAGGGAATTCCAATCTATATAGTTCAAATACCTTGTTTAGATAATTCACAGGCAGACTCCCTTAGCAAGATTGCCTCATTAAAAGAAGGATTTTTACCTGGCTACATCCTCGCTGAGACTTTATTTAGCCCCAGTGTCAATATTGACTCTATGTCAATAGATAATACCTCCTCATCAATCAAAAGTAATGCAGAAATGTATTTCCTAGAAGAAAACCCCTATTGGATAGATCCTATAGTAGAAAATTTATAAAATGGTAGACTTCCATCAAATAGGGGAGAGGCACTTAAACTCTCCTTGAGAGCAGCACGGTTCATTCTTCAGGAGGGAAAGTTATATAAAAGAGGGTACCATATGCCTCTGTTACGATGCTTAACTCCCACGGAGGCCGACTATATGTTGCATGAAGTCCACGAGGGGGTATGTGGCACCCACGTTAGTGGTCGGGCTTTAGCAGGGAAGATTATAAGGCAGGGGTATTTTTGGCCTTCGCTTTCAAAAGATGCCTCCGAGTTCATTAGAAAATGTGACGCCTGTTAACGTTTTGCCAATATTATACATATTCCACCTAGTCAGTAAAACTTTATCCCGTCATCGTGGCCATTTGCGCAGTAGGGAGTAGACATATTAGGGCCATTCCCTATGGCTCCTGGATAGAGGCAGTTTATAGTACTGGTGGTGGACTACTTCACTAAATGGATAGAAGCTGAGGCTTTGGCAACCATTACCACCTAGAAAGTCATTAACTTTTTATGGAAAGAGGTGATATGTCGGTTTGAAGTGCCTAAAATATTAATTTCAGACAACGGTAAGCAGTTTGACTGCAACAAGTTTAGAGAGTTTACTACAGGATTGAATATAGAACATCACTTCTGTGCTTTTTCCCATCCTCAAACTAATGGTCAAGCCGAGGTGTCCAACCAAACTGTACTACAAGGACTGAAGAAAAAGCTAGAGGAAGCTAGAAGCGGTTGGGCCGAAGAGTTACCGAGTGTCCTCTGGTCCTACCGGACCACCTCAAGATCTTCAACGGGCGAAACCCCCTTTGCTCTAACCTTCGAGACCGAAGCAGTAATTTCAGTGGAAATAGGCATGCCATCCTTTAGAATATAGCATTGTGATCTCAGTAGCAACGGGGAAGAATTGAGGATTAACCTTGATTTGTTAGAAGGATTAAGAGAAGAAGCTTCTGTTAGAATAGCGGCGCAACAAAGAAAAGCAACCCACTACTTCGACAGAAAGGTCAAGCCGAGGCCATTGAGCATGGGCAATTGGGTGCTAAGGAATCTCGAAGCCACGGGAAAATAAGAAGGTCAGGGAAAGCTATCCCCCAATTGGGAAGGACCTTTCTGCATCACAGGGGTAGTCAGAGCTGAAACTTACTACTTATCAAAATCGGAGGGCAATCGCCTTCCTCAAGCTTGGAATGCCCAGCACCTCAAGAGGTATTACCAGTAAAGAATCCCAAGCCCTTTCGAATGTTCTATAGAGCTATATACCACCTTTCCTTTTGTATTGACCCACCAAAGCCTGGTCCAGTTCAACGCGGTACATGGATTGCTTTTGAATATTTTGTAAATGGAAAAATTACGAGGCATTGAAAATAACTACGCCATTATATTTAATTGAGTAAAGTAAGATCAATTAATGGGTATCATTGAACTCACAAGAGTCATACCCCAAAGCAATAATCAACACCACATCAGGTGTCACTTGTTACCCTCTCAAAGTCAGCGGGCTAAAATCTTGACAAAGCCTGTTATGGCCAAGGAAATAAATTTATCATTCCTCAACTTGGAAAGGGAACCTCCAAAAGTGAGGTGGGAAGCGAATTCTCTACATCCCAACCCCTAATGGGGGAACCTCTAAAAGTGAGGTGGGAGACATTCTGAATGAATTCGAAAATCAAATACTCATATGGTTATCCCCAGAAGTGGAATAACCACAATAATTTTATCAAGATCAACGCACTCACAACTAAATCCTAAACGAATACTCTCTCATAAGATTTACAGAAGCAGCGTCAAGAGTAAATAAAAGTCAAGGACACATATCAGAAGCACAACCAAAATACTTAAAATGAGAATATAAAGAGTGTCGTCACTCATAATGTACAAGACACAAAAACATTAATAAAAGATCACGAAGGGTCTAATCTACCCTACTAAACCAAATTAATATTCTTAAACTAGTAACCCATATGAGGGCCATTGTGATTCAGTTACTCTTTAGGACAGTCGCTGGCAGAGGGATCAAGGGGAAGATTCACCTCCGACTCAATTTCTTGTAATACATCTTGAACGCCAGACAACTCTTTTCCTTTCTCTAGAAGCACGGGGCTACGTTCGTGCCTTACTGAGACCTCGGTAGTTAGAGAAGCTACAGCCAGGGGACCCTCATCCTCAAGGCGTGTTCTTTCTCATCCATTTTAGGGCCGCCCTTAACCTCGTCAAAAGGTAAAAAATCTTGATCTGGGAAATGTTTGCGCACCTTTTTCAGAAGGTCTACCCAACCCTCTGTGTAGAAGTCAACTGCAGCAGAGGTCACAATCATTTGGAAGTCTTCAGATCCTTAGAAGTCCATGATAGCTTTGGATATTTCCCCTTTACATTCGTCAGAATTTT
This sequence comes from Macaranga tanarius, assembly GCA_949673435.1. Taxonomy (NCBI): domain Eukaryota; kingdom Viridiplantae; phylum Streptophyta; class Magnoliopsida; order Malpighiales; family Euphorbiaceae; genus Macaranga; species Macaranga tanarius. Next base: position 4,074 of record CATIWO010898053.1, on the reverse strand, counting down.
TAAAATCCACTATAGCCTGAGAAATGGCCTGAGTGATAGCTTTTCGCTTCTCTGAGTCTTTTACAAATAGCTCCTTCTCTAACCTGTCGATCTTTGCAGACTGTTCAGATTTCTCTTTCTCTACCCTAACATTCAAGTCTTTCAAGGTTTGAAGTTGGGAGGCCATCCTGGAACATTCCTTTTAAAAATTAAACATATAGCTTTTCAATTGAGAGCGCTTTGCTGAAATTTTATCCACCTCTTCCTCAAAAGAGTGAGCCTTCAAGTCATGCTCGTAAAGGATACCGCAGAGCTAAGTCAAAGATGAAAGATGTTAAAAAAAAGCGAGAGAAAGAAGAGAAGGAAAGCAAACACTATAGGGAACCTACCAGTTGGGCAGTATTAATAGCGTGAGACCTCAGAGAAGCCATGTCTTGATTATATAATCGGGTGTGCTCTTTGGAGCCCATATAAGTGTTGTTGAGCAAGCAACGAACAACATTATCTTACAACGAGAACTCCACTCCTAAATATCTATTAATGAGCGAGGCAACAACCTTCTCCATCGGGGTTTCTAGAAGGATTTTCATAAGTGAACTATCAGATAAATCAAAAGTAAAAGTACCTTCACAGGACACAGTAGTAGAACCTCGAGAAAGCCTCTCCACCGTAAATTCAGAAGTTAGCCTACCCTGAGTCTTAGCCTTTTGATGAGGAGGGTCATCTTCTCCCTTTGAATTAAAACTAATGGTTAACTGAGGTCTCTCAAGCAATTCCTGTTTCTTCCCTTTTCCTTTTTCAACAGGGGAAGTGACTTTTGACTTTCGGGGGATAACAGACTGTGATTCCCCGGTTGCCTTGGCAGTGTTGCATCATTTAGTCTACACCCTAACGTGGACTTCAGTCCCTTCAGTCACGGGGGCCTCGGAGGGGATGGGGGCCTTAGAAGAAGATTCGCTACGAGAGGGTGTTAGTTGTCCAGTCGATTCTTTTTGGCTTCTAAGCCTCGCCATGTGCCTCACTTCCTCGGTGAAAAGTGAAAATTTCTAGGGCTGCTAAAAGTCCATATTTTCTTGCCACACTGAAAGGAAAACGTAGAATCACAGAGGTTAGCAAAGCTATTGCATTCTCATCCTTGTAGCACAATAGAAAATCCAATAAAATTTTTAAGAAAACCTACCGGATTCATCCAATGCATACCCATCCAATACATCTCGAATCCTATAGGCTCTATCACTTTCTATAATTAGTTAAAAATCCATTTTTTCCTTTGGACTCAACTCTGGCCACCCTTTACCCTCTCCTGCAGTTTCAGTCCAGGAAGGATTAAAGGCCCACTCTTTCATGAGGCCATCCTCTTTCAACCTAGCCACCAAAAACCTTTTCATCCACCCTTTCTCCCTATCAGGAATACCCCCAAAAATACCTAATCCCGGGCGACTCATGAAAGTTTAAAGTTCGTTGCCCAGATTTTTGAATTCAAAAAAGGCCCTAAATAAAGTAACGGTAGGAGAAATCTCTAGCCTTTCACATAAAATTGCAAAACATGTGATCACTAAAATACTGTGAGGAGTGAAGCATTGTGGTGGTTTTGAAAAAAATTTAAAGACACTCACACTGAAATCAGAGGGAGGCAGATCTAACCCAAACTCTGTGTGCTTAACATAAAAAATCATATCCTTATTGTCTTTTCTAGCCTCAACTACACCAGTCATCCCCTCTGAAACCACCAGTATTTCCTTTTTTTAAAGAAACCCTAACCTCTACCATATTGCCCCTATAAGTTCTTTCTCCTAAGGCTCTGGTGAATTGAGCAAGGGTGGCAGTAGAAATAATCTCAGACAGTTCCAACACATCACCCATATTCGTAAAAAGAAAGAGGAAGAAAGGCAACGTACCTCATTTATTGAAAATAGTAATTCAGAGAAATGAGATATAAAGAACGATGGGGAGATGAAGTTGCAAAATTTAATGAAGAAAGATGAAGTTATGGCTGATGGAGTATATTTATAAATAGACCAAAGGAGAGAGCCACCAACCGCCTAAAAACCATTCAGATGATCAATAGCAACGAGAGGCTTTTCAAAAATGAACAGCTGTGATTGAACTGCTCTTTAAATAACCAAAATTTTGAATTTTAAAATTTTCCCTCTCTAAGGGAATCATTAACCTAGCCTAGAATGCAGAGATGTAGTGCATCTCCCTAGACCCATGCCGAGAAGTTCACCCTAAAATTAAGAAGTATTGCTGAATAAAGGAACCGCCCATTGACCACTCCATAGGGGAGTTGTTTCAGTAGCCACTCCACTCTGAGACCTGAGACAAATCACGCTGGTCTCAAACCAAAGGGGGGGCAACTGATGATACATAAAATAATATTCCAATCAGAGTGGGATACTTGGACAGTCAGAACCTTTGACTCACCACGTAATCATCACTTTGACCCATTGGTTACCTGATGAAAAAGCCACATGTCACTGATAAACAAAAAGGCCCCTCTGACCTGGAGGTCGAACCCTATGACAGACCCTGCTAATCCAATGGGGACCCTATGAGAGCCCACTCTAACTCTCATTAATTTCTCACCATCAATCATAATTTTGGCACATCATATTTAATATCAGCTACCCCCACTGTAGTTACAGTGTCCGCTATCCAATCCTATCATGACATGCAATAAAGGAAATCCCACCAACTCATATTATAAAAGCCAATTAGCTAAAAAAGGTAAAGATTCATTCTCTTCTTCATTTTTTTATTTTGCCTTTAGTTCTCTAGAAGACCCTCATCACCTCTTTTTCTCATCATTTTTCTTGCTAGATTCACATTCTTTATTTGAGTTCTTATCCAGTCCTCGTATTGTTCTCTCACAGCATACTCTTAGCTGCTTACTCCTATCCTGACTTAGGCGTCAGAGGGGCTTTACAAAGAGCAAAGTCTCCCATAGCTCTTTTTCTATATTTTTATAGGATCAATGATGACATGGCAGAGCTGAGAAGAACAGAGGACCATCATTGGTGTTCCTCTTGTGGCCTTCTCTCTAAAAGACAATAGTAAATACAGCATGTTTCAGCTGTCTGAGAGTTTGAGAAGGTATGGCTAGATTATTCCAGCTTACACAATGCCTATAGACACCCAGCACATTATTGTACTTAGGGTGGTGGTCAGGGAGGATTTCAGCTAAGGCCTGGTAGAGAGACTTGTCTCAAACATTGAGCAAGTTTTGAAAGAAATGGAGTCATCTCCTAGCTATGCTTCCACTAAAGCTGCAACTGTTATGAAGGAAACATTAGACTGCGCCGAAGGAAAGAAGGTCCTTAAAAAAATGTGAAAGGGAGATAGAAGAAGAGGTAACTCAATATTGGAGGCGGCTTGCTGATGGCAAGAGAGTTGGAGTGTGCTAAACATACGAGTGAAAGAGGTCCATTTTCAGCTTTTTTGTAATATCAAATACCAGACTACTTTGTAAGGTGTGCAGTCTACCGACGGAGTGTTGCATGTAATCTTTTTTGTGTCATCCAAGATGTTCTAACTCTTGTTTTGTGTGATTATGTGAACAGGTGTATAAAGGAGAAAAAGAAACGTATGTATTTGGATATTTTGATGTTTGTGTGTGTGTGTGTGTGTTTTTCTCAAGTGTTTGAATCTTAATATTGAAAATGACTTCAAGAAATTATTCTTCAAGTGGTTAAGCACGAGTCTTGGAGAATCCAAACTGTTCCGAAAAATTGAACTGAAAATTTCCAAAACCAAAAATTTTTGTTGACCGTTTGACTTTCTCTGAACCAAACTATCCCGAAAATTTTTATTGGAACGGGTCTGGAGATTTTGAATTCTCCGAACTGAGATCCGTCCTGAACCGCTCCAAATCGTACCGAACCGAAGAATCGAAACTAGAACCGATAATTTAATAGAATTATATATATATATATAGTTTCAATATTTATATTCATTTTATTAATATTAAACCTATGAATTTAACATTTAATCTAAAATAATAAATATCAATTTAATTATTTGATATAAAAATTTCAATCATTAATTAAATTATTTTAAATCACAATTAAATAAATATTAAATTAGTAAATAGCATTT
>CATIWO010897929.1:0-14232 GCA_949673435.1 Macaranga tanarius | reverse complement strand
TTAATTGGAATTTAATTAAAATTTTAATTATATAAAATTAAAATTATGTCTTTTATATTCTTATTTAAATGATATAATTATCATTTTATAGTAAACTTTAAGAAAATTAGTTTAATAATAAAAAAATATAATTTCTAAATACTAGAGGTAAATAGTATAATATAGTCATACAGAGGGGGCAAACAATATAAATTTTTTTGTCAACTAATGGTATTAGTCACGGAAAATTTAACGGAGGGGGTAAATAGTATAATTTCACAAAATAGAAGGGGGAGATAATATAAATTTTAAATGTCAGGGACCAAATAGTGTAATATATCAAACCACAGGGGGTAAATAGTAATTCACCCTTTTCCATTTTAGGTGTCTCTAGAGTTTTAGGTTCTGATAAGTTCTTAGTCATTCTTTTTGAGTTAGACAAATTAATTCACCATAAGTAAACTGATCATAAGGGATCTGGTTACCATAGGCTTGTCTAATGTTGTTTATAACCTTTTCTCTAAGGATTTTGGGTAAACCGGCAAGGAATTTTTCTTTTCAGAAAGGTTGGTTTGAGTCTTCCCTAAGTATTACCCTAGTAAGGAAAGTGTTTTTATAGGTTTGGAAATCACTAAGATTCTTATATCTAAGGTTGCTAAGGAGCTTAGAATTTTTATCTTTCAGATGGCTTAGATCTCCTATGAAATGAAGGGAAATTGTTAGGATGAGTGTAAAAATTGTATCTTCTACAGGGTTTCCTCTATCATCTAAGATTAGAGTACCATCTTCAAATATTTAGTTAACATTCAAGATTTAGGATTATTGATGTTAGGTAAGGTGGTAATCCTACTAGCCTTTAAGCTACCCTAAAAACCCCCACTATGAGGAGCTCATCTATGGTTTTATATGTAGTTCCTATTTGTGTTTTATAGGCATTCGTTACCATGGTCATCTATTGAAGGAGACTAAGTATAACCCTCCCAAAGAACACTTTTACAGGTGGCACAAATAGATTTTTCCGCTAATTAAGCACATGTTTCACCAATAACATGAGAGTTTATAGTATTACAAATTAAGATGTTGAATACAATATCAAGAATTAATGATAGCAAAAATTCTAGTTACATGCACCAGACTCGTCACTAGCCCACCTAGTATCCCTAACGCATGCAGACACCGACTTAACTATCGTTTATCTTGAAAAAGGAAAATAATTATAAAGGAATGAGCTTGCAACTCAGTAAGTATCAACTAATATAATCACATAAGACTTCTCAATAACTAATTAACAAGAATTAATTAAAACAACTAAAAGTATGGACTACACGGGCGTGTCTCTCCCCGTGTAGTCTTCTGGTCAAAATCCTTCATCGAGATACGGCCTGAAACACGGTCATGTTTCTGTCTCAGCAACCACTGGCGAGTGCCAGACACTAGTGAGTGCCAGTGTCTGCTCGCAGGCACTCCAACAGGAGAGCGCCAGTGTCTGCTCGCAGCTAAAATTTTTTCGGGCTACACATGCTCGTGTCCAATCACACGGTCTGAGACATGCCCGTGTCCTAACCGGCGTCCTCAACCTGATAATATATTTTTACAATATATCAAGTAATTTACAATCATTCCATAACTCAATATCATTAATAGAAAACTAATGATTAATAATATATACATATGTGAGTGAATAAATAAATATCAACACACAACCATTCCATAATATACTATCAATTCAATACCGATACTCTTATCCATTTAACATCCACCAAATATATGCAAAAAATATATTAATTTAGCTTATGCCCAAGTCATGTCCTTTCTCATGACAAATTCTTGCTTTCAATATATATACAACCCAAAACTAAACATTCATATGCAAGTGTGAATGCAAAACACATATCAACTCATATTTGGTATTCGGCCGGAACCAATATCACATGATTATCTCACATAGCCAACTTATGCTTCATCCTCACCAATTCACACAATTTATTTTTTTGTAATATAAGTGGCCACATTCTGAGACTCTATGACCAGCTCAGTCTTAGATCTCATAATCATATTTTTATTTTGGGTAGCTATCCGCTCGGCTCAGCTTTCCCATTTCTCATAATTTATATAAATTATGTGGCCACTTCTAAGACTTTTTACCCAGCTCAGTCTCAGTTCTCATAAATAGTAGAGGCTATCTACCCAGCTCAGCCCTACTCTCACACGCATACCTCATATTCCTTACAATCAATCAATATACACAGGTGTGTACACCATTCACATTTCAACAACCATGCTTTATTTCACACCACATTCAATCAATCCATTCAATCACAATTCATAATTCACAATACATCTCAATTCTCATTTCATCACATTCCTCACACACAAAATGCACATATAATCGGTTGCCATCAATCCTTACATTTTCAGCATACACATAATATTACTATGCACCAAATAATATAAGTTTCATTTCACATCATGTGCTTACCTCATTCATTTACATGGTTCATAGCACATATATAATTACAATTCTCAACACCAACACATCTCATGCTTATCATAGACATTCACATTCATAATGCTTATGTTAACCTCATATGGTATTTAATAAGTAATCCATAAGCATTGCCAAGATCACAATGCATCCAAATTAATATTCACACCATGTATATTTTTCACATATAATGTTCAATCTTCATACATATATTGCACCTTCATATCAATATAATATTTCATTAATAATTCTAAAGGGCACAACTCATGTAATCCAATATTATAAAGAATTATGTAATTTATTCAACTAACTAAGATAATACATATATATCATTATAAATCTAGTGCATACATAAAAGGAACCAATATATAATTTATTAGTAACTACTTACCAAAGGTGCTTTCCAACTTCAAGAAGGCTCTTTCTTCTAATTGATTATATCTTCCTTACCCATTGAACTCCTATATATAGTCATGAATCAAACATACATATAATTCATCATTCTTGCACTTTAACTCAATTAGTACAATTTATCACCTTAATATAATATGCTATAAAATCATGCACATAAATCCTTTGGCTCCCATTAAATTACAAAAGCTAGGATTATGTATCTATTTTAATTCCTAATTAGAATTACTTATTTTGGATGCATATAAAATAAATTATGAATTTTTGACTGAAACTGGGTCATACAAGTAATCAGAGTGAGCAATAAAATGTTGAGTTCTGTTAGTCCTTCTTAAAGGCAGACTCAGCTCAATATTAAAATATAAGAGTTATAGAGGACTCCTTAAAGTTTCTAGAACATCAAACGTTGCTCAATTAGGATTTCTACAAATTTAGATATCACCATACAACCAATACATAAGAAAATTCACAAACTAGCCTATATACTGCTGCTGGTATGTTTGATGTGTGAAATTCATGATGCTCTCAAAAATTATAGACACATCCTATGATCACCAAATTTATACAAACTTTACATATATGAGTCTACTATCAATTCTAATTAGAATTACTCAAATCATACATATATAGAATTATTTATAGATTTTTGAATCCATTCAAGTAGAACAGGGCCATTAGCATGAGCATCAAAATGTCAACCCCTATTAGACTCTTCTAACAATATATTCAGCCAAAGCTCAAAACATAAAATTTGTAGAGGACGCTTTTTAGTTTTTAGAGCCTTTAAGCATTCTCAATTCAGAGGTCTATAGCCAAAGTTATGGTAAAAATACTAGGACTAAAAAATAGAGGAAACAGAACCCGAATTTTGCAACTAAGAATACTCGACTTCAATCAACACAAATACATATAAAACTTATCAATTGATGCTTCAATTGATTAAAGACCTCCTAAAGCTTACCAAAACAATTGTTTGCTAACTTGTACAAGATCACAATTCTCTCAAAAATCTACTAAGAAAACACTCTTCTTCTTCCTCTCCAATCTTTACTCACCATACACACACATATAGATCCTCCAATCACAAACCTCCATTTGCCCCTAAAGGTGTCTTCCCCATTAATGCATAATTATCACTAAATAATAATAATAATAATAATGAATATCTAGATAATTATAGGTAATATATCATCGTATTATCTTATTGACTCCTTAATGAAATGGGATTATTACATCATAACCTATAACTTTCTATTGTGATAATCTACTCCCATCTTTCCTTATAATTTAGTCTCTCTCTACAAAACATGCACATATCCAAACTTAAATTAAGTCCATCATCTATTATGTATAAAATGCAATACATAACCACGAAACAGGTATTCTAAAAAGGTGGATGTTACATTTCTCCCCTCCTTAAAGAAAATTTCATCCTCGTAATTGATATCTCGCTTATTCTTTAATGTATCTTGTACCAAATTCCCTTTGTACTAAAGTGTATAAGCTCTCATTATTTCTTGATACCAGAATTATTCTTTTTAATTGCTCATCTTAGAGACACACTAGATAAAGTACTTTATGCAATCACACTATTATGTTGCCAAATACATGTAGCAACCCATTATCAAAATCCATTATTATCCTTTTCCATTTCTATTTCGGAATCGTTAATAGCTTTAACTTCTTGCAGGACTTAATATTCCACTCCCATGCAATAAACTTCTCATATTTTTCTTCATTATTGGTCACTAATAAGAAGATTTTAGATCCCAATACATCTTTGTGGTCTCGACCCAATTCTTTCTGGGTAGAAATATACTTCAACTTTTGTTTCAATGATTATTGACAATGGTTCTCCGTACAACTAATACTTTCAAATCTTTACTACTTGAATACTAATAGCTAACTCTAGTTTAGATGTCAGTTAGTTCACCTCTTGAGATTATAACTGTCCAGATGTATAAGTTATATTTTTTTCCATTTTGCATTAACATATAACCCAACTCTTGTTTTGAGGCTTTAATATAAACCATATTGCCACCATTCTCGGTTGATAATGCAAGTAAAAGAGCAGTAGTATATGCTTCTTCCAACTTCTCAAAACTTCATTGGCAACTTTAGTTCATTTTCTTCATAATTATGTGACAAGAAAAATATTTTCTGCCATTCAAATCTCACATTTGCTGAATTTAACATACAATTATCTACAATGATGTTTAAAATTTTTTTTTTTCATGTTCTTCTCTGCTTGATAAGTAAATTAAAGTATTTTCAATAAAAATAACCATAGCTGATTCAAATACTATCGAAGAGTCTTGCTCATTGATGACATAGACACATTTGGTGTACCAATTAATCCAACCAACATAATAAAAAATTCATACCATCCATTTCTAGTTTTGCATATTATATTTGGAAATAAAATATACTATCATTTGAAGTTGCTAATATCCAGTCCTAAATCTATATTTAAAAATACTATAGCATCTCTTAATTAATCAAGCAACCTTTTATTTCTCAATTACGGATAATTATTCTTCATTAAGATGTTGTTCAATTGCCTGTAATTATTACCTAACTTCATATTACCATCCTTTTCTCTTATAGACAGAATTGATGCCCGTCATAATAAATTATTCACTCTAATAATCTACCTTTTCAATTTCTAAAAGTTCCCTTAATGTGTATAAAGTAATCAATATTGATGTAGCCTTGAGGATAATTCTATTTCAAATATACTCTTCGGTGCGGGAGTAATTTCAGTATTCCATCTTAAAACACATTAGGAAATTCTCTAATTATAAATATATCCATTACCCTTGAACTAATCTTCATTGATTCCTCAGTATTGGCTAAATAAATTTTACGCCCATCTCAGACCATATGAAAAATAATCATAGTTAAAATCAATTAAACATGTACAATTTTCATTTTCCCACTATTACACGTAACCACACACCATCATCTAAATAAACTTTTTACCTATCTTCAATCACAGGGGATGCAATTCAGTTGAAATCAAACTAGCATGCACAGTTTCTCTTTTAATCACTATCTCTATCTTTCTCTATCTCAAAATTTCCATATCTACCTTCTTTATATACCAAATTACAATGATACAACAGCTCCATACTTAATCCATTCTTAAAATAATACTATTCTTCTTCCCAATTCAATGACTATTGAAGTCTGCATATCAATCATATTATTTTACTATTTTGAAATAAAATCCCATCATCAAGTTCACTATCACAACATTCTAACAGGCATGGGAATATATATACCTTGTTTTAATAATTTCATTATATCATGTGTATATGTAATGCAACTCATATAAACGATCATGTGAACTCAAAGTTTGGACCTATTATCATAAATACATCATGAATAAATAATATAAATGTACCTGTATTTTTATCTGATGTGGCAAAAGCTTCTGGCTGAGTGATAACATATGCTCTTTCTTGATTTTAAGGTCGATTATTAGGTTTAGCTTATATCAAAGTATCAGCTCCCTTTTTCTTACTATTTTAGCCTCTACCTAAACTAACACTGACTGGAGACATTTTCTTTCCTATACCACTTTGTTCAATTAGTTGAAATCTTTCAACAATTTTTTTCAATGGACAATCTTTAAAGAAATGACCGGCTTACTGTAATAGTAACATATATTAGATCTGGAACCCCAATATTCCCCTGAATAAATTCTACCACAACTGTTACATATTGAAGTTGATGTACTGCTCACAACTTATTGATGCCTTTTCAACTTTTAAGTCTTTTATATTTGCTGCTATATATTTTTCCCATTGATTAACTAAACTAACTTACTTCACACCTTCCAAAATCACTTTGTTGAGAATCAAAATCTTTGAAGAATGGACTACCACTGATTTGAATTAAAATAGTGAACCCACTAATAATTTCCTTCTTTTTAGCTTTAGAGCTTTCTCTTCTTCTATAGATTTTTCATCGCGTAATGCAGTTTCCATTGAATCTCTACAAATTAGTGGTTTGATTATCATTCTCTCTCTCAAATCTCTAAATTCAATCCTTTCTCAAGTCTCTTTTGCTTTAACTCATCAGTTGTTACCTCTTCAGAAACATACTTCGAGAATCTCTCAAATTGTGCCTTATAATCGGCTATAGGTGAATCATTTTGCCTCAACTCTAAGAATTCAATCTTTATTCTATCTACACATGCCTCTGAAATATATCTCTCTGTAAATGCTTTAAAAGAAAAGTCTATCCAAATTATGGTCATCTGTACATTTTTACTTCCCAGTATTATCTTCCACCAGCTTAGAGTATCTTACTCAAATAATGACACTGTATAACTAATTCTCTTTCCATCAGTGTAATCAATTTAATCTAGAATTCTTTTCGTATTCTATAACCATACTCTGCTATGGCGAAATCACTAAAACTGTAAAAACCTTTACACCTTACTCTCTTATATTTTTATGATTCTCATCAACAGTTCTATCTACTTGCTTTTGACTCATTGTTCTCATCGTTTGATCAAATCTCTAATATACAAGAGTATGCAACTTATGAAAAGGTCGTAAATGACAAATTATTCAAGCTCATGTAATGCATGCTTATGTATTTATCTATAATTTGACTCTAATGACTCATTTGGGCCAGTGCGAGATACCTTATATACCTCCTTCCAAACACATTTACTATATGTCATCTATGACTCATGTATGATATGCCATGAATACATCATGTTCTCATGTCCCAAGGGAATCTAATCCCTACTTTGATACCACTTAATGTAATACTCCCAAAGAACACTTTCACACGTGGCACAAATAAATTTTTCGCTAATAGAACACATGTTTTACTAATAACATGAGAGTTTATAGCATTACAAATTAAGATGTTTGAATACAACATCAAGAATTAATGATAGCAAAAATTCTAGTTACATGCACTGGACTCGTCACTGGCCCACCTGGTATCCCTAACGCATGTAGACACCAACTTAACTATCGTTTATCCTGAAAAAGGAAAATAATTGCAAAGGAACGAGCTTGTAACTCAGTAAGTAGTAACTAATATAATCACACAAGACTTCTCAAGAATTAATTAACAAGAATTAATTAAAACAACTAAAAGTATGGACTACACGGGGCATGTCTCTCCCCGTGTAGTCTTTTGGTCAAAAGCCTTCATCGAGAGATGGCCTAAAATACGGCCGTGTTTCTGTCTTAGTACCCACTGGCGAGCGCTAGTGTCTGCCCACAGGCACTCCAACTGGCAAGCGCCAGTGTCCACTCGCAGCTAAAATTTTTTTGGGCTACACACATCCGTGTCCAATCACACGGTCTGAGACATGCCCATGTCCCAACCGATGTCCCCAACCTGATAATACATTTTCACAATATATCAAGTAATTTACAACCATTCCATAACTCAATATCATTAATAGAAAACTAATGATTAATAATATATAAATATGTGTGTGAATAATTAAATATCAACACATAACCATTCTATAATATACTATCAATTCAATACCGATACTCTTATCCATTTAACATCCACTAAACATATGCAAAAAGTATATTAATTTAGCTTATGCCCGAGTCATGTCCTTTCTCATGACAAATTCTTACATTCAATATACAACAAACCCAAAACTAAACGTTCATATGCAAGTGTGAATGCAAAACACATCTCAACTTATATTCGGTATCCGACCGGAACCAATATCCACGATTATCTCACACGTAGCTAACTTATGCTTAATTCTCACTAATTCACACATTTTATTTTTTTATAATATAAGTGGTCACTTTCTGAGACTCTCTGCCTAGCTCAGTCTCAGATCTCACAATCATATTTTTATTTTGGATAGCTATCCGCTCGACTCAGCTTTCCCATTTCTCATAATTTATATAAATTATGTGGACTCTCTACCCAGCTTAGTCTCAGTTCTCATAAACAGTGGAGGCTATCTACCCAGCTCAGCCCCACTCTCACACGCATACCTCACATTCCTCACAATCAATCAATATACACAGGTGTATACACCATTCATATTTTAACAACCATGCTTTATTTCACACCACATTCAATCAATCCATTCAATCACAATTCATAATTCATAATTCACAATACATCTCAATTCTCATTTCATCACATTCCTCTCACACAAAATGCACATATAATCGGTTGCCATCAATCCTCACATTTCCAGTATACACATAATATTACTATACACCAAATAATATAAGTTTCATTTCACATCATGTGCTTACCTCATTCATTTACATGGTTCATATCATATATATAATTACAATTCTCAATACTAACACATCTCATGCTTATCATAGACATTCACATTCATAATACTTATATTAACCTCACATGGTATTTAATTAGTAATCCATAAGCATTGACAAGATCACAATGCATCCAAATTAATCTTCACACTATATATATTTTTCACATATAATATTCAATCTTCATATATATATTGCACTTTCACATCAATATAATATTTTAATAATAATTCTAAAGGGCACAACTCATCTAATCCAATATTATAAAGAATTACGTAATTTATTCAACTAACCAAGATAATACATATATATCATTATAACTTTAGTACATAAAAGAAACCAATATATAATTTATTAGTAACTACTTACCAAGGGTGCTTTCCAACTTCAAGAAGGGTCTTTCTTCTAATTGATTTTATCTTCCTTGCCCCTTGAACTCATACATATAGTTATGAATCAAACACATATATAATTTGTCATTCTTTCACTTTAACTCAATTAATGCAATTTATCACCTTAATATGATATGCTCTAAAATCATGCACATAAATCCTTTAGCTCCCATTAAATTACAAAAGATAGGATTATGAGTCTATTTTAATTCTCAATTATAATTACTCAATTTGGATATATATAAAATAAATTATGAATTTTTGACTGAAACTAGGTCACATAGGTAATCGGAGTGAGCAACAAAATATCTAGCTCTATTAGACCCTCTTAGAGGCAGATTCAACTCAATATCAAAACATAAGAGTTATAAAGAACTCTTTAAAGTCTCCAAAGCATTAAACTTTACTTAATTTGGAGTTATACAACTCTAGATATAACCATGTAACCAATACATGAGAAAATTCACAAACCAGCCTATATACTACTGCTGGCATGTTTGATTAATGAAATTCATGATGCTCTAAAAAATCATAGACACATCCTATAATCACCAAATTCATACAGACTTTACATATATAAGTCTACTATCAATTCTAATTAGAATTACTTAAATCAGACATGTATAGAATTATTTATGGATTTTTGAATCTATTCGGATAGAACAGGGCCATCAGCATAAGCATTAAAATGTCAACCCCCGTTAGACTCTTCTAACCACAGATGCAACCAAAGCTTAAAACATAAAATTTGTAGAAGACTCTTTAAAGTTTTCAAAGCCTTTAACCATTCTCAATTTAGAGCTTTATAGCCAAATTTATGGTAAAAGTACTAGGACTAAATAATAGAGGAAACAAAACTAGAATTTTGCAACCAAGAAAATTCAACTTCAATCAACACAAATACATAAAAAACTTACCAATTGATGCTTCAATTGATTAAAGACCTTCTAAAGCTCCTAGAGAAATTATTTTCTAACTTGTGTAAGATTATAATTCTCTCAAAAATCCACCAAGAAAATACTCTTCTTCTTTCTCTCCAATCTCTACAATCTCTACTCACTATACACACACATATATATATCCTCCAATCATAAGCCTCCATTTGCCCCTAAAGGTGTCTTCCCCATTAATGCATAATTATCACTAAATAACCATAATAATAATAATAATGAATATCTAGATAATTATGGGTAATATATCACCATATTATCTTATTGACTCCTTAATGAAATGAGATTATTACATCATAACCCATAACTTTCTATTATGATAATCTACTCCCATTTTTCTTTACAATTTAGTCCCTCTCTACAAAACATGCACATACCCAAATTTAAATTAAGTTCACTATCTATTATGTATAAAATACAATATATAACCACAAAACAGGTATTTTTAAAAAGGCGGGTGTTACACTAAAGATGTTATATCCTATTATACCATCTAGGTTCCACTCATTAGGTCAGTTTTCTAAACCTATGTCTGGAGCAGTTATTCTAGGAACTGTGTTTAACCAAGTTAACCTATTAACTTGAGGCTTAAGTTCAGAAGATCTCTGGTTAATTTCTTCTTCTTCTTCAAAAGAATCTTAAGTTTGATCTAGAGCACTAATAGTCTTAGTCTGAGAGGATAATGGAGTATCTGGTTCTATCTGCCTAGAGGTGCTAGAGCTAGAAGCATGTTTTATCTTACTCAGTTGATCTCTAATAGCTTGAACAAACTCAAGTTTATTAGTTTGAATATATTGTTAGTTGAGTTTGGAAACCTGATAAGGCTTAAAAACTGGATTTTTAAGCTTCTGATCTATAGGTGTGATAGACTCAGGGGTCTTAATAACATCAGGAGGAACAACAGACTTTTGGATATAGCTTTTTATTCTAGTAAGTTGTTTTCCTATGGTTGAAAAATGGACATTTAGAATAGTTATTTTAGGTCATAATATTCTCAATATTTCTAGAATCATCTTCTCGGATGAGTTTGAAAGGAGCTGCTTTAATTTTCGCATCACTATAAGGAATAGAAATCTTCCTCTGTAGAGGGTGTTCAGATTGGATAATCTGACTATCTATCTTCCATTTAGGGGTTTTATTCCTTGTAGTGATATGATTAACAGTCTTTATACACACACACACACACACACACACACACACACACACACACATACACATACACACACACACACCATAAAAGGTTTTAAAAATACTATCTTCTACAAATACCACTATACTTTATAATAAATACATATGTGTATAGAAGTCATAACTTTAAAATAGTCTCTACATATTTTGTTAGTTTTGAATTTTCTAATAAAGTGAATGTTCATGGCTTCAACAAATATCATTAATTACTTATAAAGTGAATAGTAATTCTAAAATAATCCTTGTTAGTCTTTAGTTCTTATATTAAATTCTTAAAAGTAATTCTTTTCTTGTAAAAGAGAATTATTTATGCTTTTGAGTGCATCCACATGCACTTTTGTATTGTTCAAGCTTGTAAGCAGAGGCACTAGTAAACTAATTTTTATGTATTCTTTTATGATATTCTTGTAATTGTTATTTTCTATAATGTTTACATGTGAGGTCTTCATTTCACTATATGATTTTTCTCTTGTTTATATGGAGTGACAATCTTTATTTTTTTTTGGAAATCAGATAATTGCCTAAATTTCTTATTTTGATCCAAGTTGTGAGTAACCTTAAGTGGATGAAGTTGCAAATGATAATAAGCAGATTTTTATGATGTTCATTTTATATATTTTAAAAATAATATAAACTCTAGACTTATAATGATTTTCAAATTGTTTTGTTTTCCATTCACTCAAGACAAGTTATTTAAGTTTTAACTTTTTACATGTATTTTTTGAATCAAAAATGGTGTTGGACTGACAATTACAGAGTTGGTATTTGCTTTTACGAAAAATGTACTTTACTAGTTGAGTTAATTTAATATTGTTGGTGCATTTGGTATGTCATGTTTACTCATACCCTAAATATGCAATTATAGTTGAATTATTGTCTATTTTTGCAATAACTTCGCTTTTTAAGGATCTTTGTTCAAATTATACTTATATTCTTAAGTGTATTTGAATTACTTCATGCGACAATCAGGGCTTTTTGCCAATTTTTGGCCAAGATAAAATATTTTTGTGGTTTTCTTTCTAAAAATTCCCTTTTTATGGCGGTTTGGAAAGAAATTACCACTTTTTATGGTAATTTTTGCTTAGGGGGCCACTGAAGTTTTATTTCTTTAGTTAAAGTGGATAATAGAAGATGATGGGGTTTTTTTTTTTCTAATTCCATCACTTCAATGTATATGTTTTTTTGACATATACATTCCGCCACTTCAAGTGGCTGAAGTGGTTGAATGAAGTAGTTGCTTTTTTTTTTGGTAATAATTTTTGCATGTAATGTAATATATTTTTGCTTGAAATTATTTTTACATGTAGACTTGTATTTCATTAATTTTTGTATAATATAAATAATTTTAATGATGGAATAATAATAATAATAATAATAATAATAATAATAATAATAATAATAATAATAATAATAATAATAATAATTTAAGTATTAATATTTTTATTTGTTATTATTAATATTATTAATTAAAAAAAGAGGGCAAAATATTTTGAAATAGTTTAGTAATACTATTATTAAATAAAAAAATGTCAAATTATTATTATTATTATTATTATTATTATTAATTCGACAAGAGGGCAAAATATTTCTAAGAAAATGAGATTAATATTTAATAGTAAATATATAATAAAATTATAAAATGAGAAAATAGAAATATAAAAAGATCGAAGCTCTAAAAATAAAAATAAATTAAGTTTTATAATTTTTCTTTTTCCTAAATTTTAATCTTAAATTCAAATTTCATCAAATAGCAACTTGTCTAGAGCTTATATCAATAAACTATGATGAAATAGTTGTTCCTCTACGACCATGAGAATCATCATCATCATCGTTATCATCATTGTCATCATCATCATCAACATCAACAACAATATCATGAGGCACATATAAATTTGGGTGGGTCGGAGGTGTAAATTATAATGGTATAATCAATTCCTAATGTCGAGTGGTGCTAAATCTTGAAAAAAAATTCACTATGGAATCAGGAACCGATGTTAACAGAGGAGTTTGTTACTCCAGAGGCATAGAGTGTATATGTAATAACCCGCATTTTTCTTATTAAATTATGATATGAATTTTAGAGTGTTAATTACTATTTTTATGAAATTATTATTAAATGAGTATTTTAATAAATTTTAATAATTAATAAGAGAATGTATTTATATATTTTTTGGTGTGTGTATATAATTAATATTAAAATTTAAAAGTTTGAGTGTTGTTTTCATAAAAATATGTGTTGTTTTCATAAAAATATTTTTAAGAAGGGATTTACATTGATAAATTCCTACTCTTAATATATATATATATATATATATATATATTTTACATTGATAAATTCCTACTCTTAATATATATATATATATATATATTAGTTTATTATACAAAACACAATGTCTTTATTTCTTTTCTTTTTCTTTCTTCTTTCTTTCTTTTCTTCCCTCCCTCCCCGACAGCCACCACCTGCCACTGCCAGTCGCCACCGCCAGCAACTCCAGACGCCACCTGCAACTCCTTTCCGGCCAGCTAGCCACTTC
>CATIWO010897658.1:0-11124 GCA_949673435.1 Macaranga tanarius | reverse complement strand
TTACATAAAAGCAAATAGGTATAGTGAGTAGGTTGAAACTTAGTTGACTATATGTCCATGCATCGTGTAACAAGGATTACTATTCGAGAAACTGTTCTAAGAAAGCAAAGGTCACAAGAAAAGCTGAAAAGAAATCTTGCTCTATATTTATTTTATAATATATAGGTAGTATCCTAAATTAAAGAGGACTGGATTCTAGCTGGACTCAGCCTCAAAAACAATGGTGGCATCGACTGGTGACATATAGTTGAAATGAACATCTTTCACGTAGCTTTTTCAAGATATGATTACGATTTACGATAAGAAATTGTTGTTAAATTCAAGCTTATATTGTAATCATGCATGTTTGTCTAGGATTCTGGAGCATTACTACTATATAATTATTTTATTTAAATACATTTTCATTAGATATAATATATAATAAATTGGTGGCAGCCAACTTGTTCAATGGCTACATATTCATATATGGCCTACACAGAAATATTTCCTAAATGGGTAAAATAAAAGAAACTTTAATACCCAAAACAAGAATAAAAGTTTTTAAAAAATTCATGATCGTTGCTTTGGAAATTTTTTAATATATATATTGATTTCTTTCTTTTATTTTTTTAATGCTAAATAAAGGAAGAACAGAAGCAGCACTTGGTAATGGCCACAAATCACATGGTGATGCCAATAAAATGAGTTGGTCGGCTCACTTTTTAGGGCTAAGATTAGTGTTGTTGATGTAAATAAATATATGAATAAATATATATACACACACATATACATGTTTATATATTTATATACATGTAGAAACATTTTGATTATGGTCTAGCATGTAGGAAAGGATAAACATTAATCTAAAAGTTGAAAAAATAAAACCCATGACTTAAAAAAGTGTAGACAACTACAAATTAAACAAATGATGATAATTAACTTGTAGACTTTTTTAGGGTATTATTATGGTTCCAAAAGAAACAATTCTCCATCGTTAACTATAGTCTTAGATTCTTTTTATTATTATTATTATTATTTTTTATAATAATTTTGATTAATGCATAAATTTTCTGTTCCCTCTATAATCAAAGAATTCATATATACATATACATATATATATATATATATGTTGCATGTCAAAGCATTATGAGACCATATAGAAGTTTATGTCCAATCCTTTTGAGATCAATTTGGCTTAGGTTTTTTAACCTTTCAACCCATCGTTTCTTGTCCATGGTTAGGCTGGCCGCAGGGTCCTACTAAGGCGAAGACCCGCTTGACCACAAAAGTACATCAACAAAAGAAAAAAGTGTCATCTATATCTTTATATATATATATATATATAAATCTTCTAGATTATTATGATTGTATTCATATGGATATGGTGTAGCTATGGTGGTGATGAAGGAGGGCACGTTTTTGTGCTTAATTATGCCCGTTCTTGATCAAATTTCACTTCAGATTCACTCATTTTAATTTTCATTTCTTAATTTATATATGTTTTTATTCGCTTATCGTTTAGTTAAAAAATTTAAAAAAAATCTAACTTATGTTCTCTTATATTTCGGTTTCGCTTATTGCTAAGTCTTGAGATGATCATTTTGTTTTTGATTATATTTATAAATGTACAGAGGTAGGTGTAGCAAAAGAGATAATGTGTGTAGGGAGGGAGAGAAGGGAGGGTGGGGGGGTGCTTGAGACCAAGAAAGGTGGGGAACATATTCATATGGAAGTTGAAAAAATATTATATTTATTTATTAAAATATACACACAAAAAAACAAATCCATGTAAATACATGGACAAATTGGTTTCATATATGTGTTCCTCACTAAAAATTGGATTAGCTTGTTATTGTTGGGGATTAGCATATTTTCCAATAGACACAGTTTTGAGAGGTGTTGTGGACCATTCATGTTTTGAAGAATGCTGGTTTTTGTCTGGATAGTGCTAAAGAAAAATGGGGATGGACGTATTATACATATATATAATAAATTTATATCTACATAAGCATGTTCTCTTTTCTGTTTATGAATTTAATTAAATTTCTTTACCATTTTTATTAAATTTTGACCTATGTTTTAGTTTATGAGGTGGGTGTTGGAAGATAGGGGCTTGGATTTGTTGGACCCATAAGCTAAGATGCATCTAAAAAGGGAGGTGGACTGTCTTGTCCCCTCTAATATTGACCCCCATGAAGAATGGAAAGTAAAGTGCATAATTATGTCTTGTTTTAGTATTTTTAAAATTTATTTTGGATCTATCTTTCTCATGAAAGAGAGGTGGAATGAACTTAAGCACAGCTTTGATTATGCCCCTACACTTCATTCAATTCAATTTATAAACTGTTTTATATTTATAGTTATTGGTTAGAAGTATCTAGACTAAATATGTATATAACAAGACCTAGCTAGCTATATACACCATTGCCACCAGTACCACCACTTTAATCACTTATAAGCAACAACATTCAACACCTTCAAAAACACCTAGCTATACCTATATTTTCCCTTTTCCTCTCTTTTATCATAAATTTATAGGATATGTTTTTCTTTTGTTATGCAATTTTTCAAAGATGCATTAACTCCGCTTCAAATATTATAACTTCATTAAGAATATATATATATATATATATATATATATATATATATATATATGTGTGTGTTGCCAGTCCAGCCCACTTGAGATTAAAATTTTATTTAGTTAAGGCAAGATTATTAATTAATCTCCATGATTCTTTCACGAATTGTTCCCCTCTGTTCAGCATTGCTATTAAAATTATTGTTAAGAAAGATACAACTTTGAGAATGTTAATTAGAGATTATTAAAATATGTATTCAAAGAGTATCTAATGCCGATGAGAAGGTAAAATTATGCTGCTGATTCTCTTTAAAATATAAAGTTTGAATTCTAAATTTTTGGATTGTGGCATTATGAAATTTATTGTTCGAATTTTATCATCGTTAATGTATGAAATTACTTTAAAATGAGAGAATGAAATTACTTTAAAATGAGAGAATTATCCTCTATTGTTATGTAATTCATTAATATTAATATGTTTAATTTTTTTTGGTTTTCTGGTAATAAAAAAAAAAGGCATGATTAGGTCATAAAAACTCCAAAACAGTAAAACAAAAGTTTCAACTATTTTTGCTAAGAGTGAATCAATGACTATTCATTTATTTTTTCAGTTTTGAGAAATGAGGGAAACTTCAGAATTTGAACTATGCAAATAAACATGCACAAATAGGAATTGGAAAGCACGTCAACACCAAGTATAGGGCTGCATTATGTGGGCTTGTGGAAATCTCCATTGAAAACAAAATGTAATGATTCATGCTCAAAAATAATCATACGCAACATCTCATAATCACAGGACAACTTGATGTTGCTCTACCGTGTCATTATCTTCTGTTCCATAGCCATGCCCTTTCTTCAAGCATTTTTGGCCCCCTCTCTTTTGGTGTTGACTGTTGATATACATAGTTTGTAATACTATTTGAATAAATGAATTAATTTCATAAAAACGAGAACACCCACAATTCCTTTTCTCTTTATAAAAATATCTGTTTGGTGAAAAAAATATAATTATTTTTTCGAACTGCATGAGCCTTTTTGACAGCAAGAAAAGTAGAAGAAGCTAGACTCAGGGCAGAACACTGATAAGAGAGCAAACCTCTGCATTATTGGGGGGACAAGACTAACTAGCAATGGCCAGTGATGAACAGGGTGAGCATGGATAAAAATTAACTGATAACGTATGGCTTAGCACATTTTCAGTCACTCCTTTTCACCATTCTAAAAGGATAAAATGTACAACATTGCTTTCAAAAGCTTTCCCTTTCAGTTTTGATTGTTTGTCTCAGCATACTAGCAGCCAACCATCGTCATCGTCCTAGAATGAGCAAAATTGTTTCCTCACTC
Organism: Macaranga tanarius; assembly: GCA_949673435.1. Taxonomy (NCBI): domain Eukaryota; kingdom Viridiplantae; phylum Streptophyta; class Magnoliopsida; order Malpighiales; family Euphorbiaceae; genus Macaranga; species Macaranga tanarius. Next base: position 7,223 of record CATIWO010897658.1, on the reverse strand, counting down.
AAACACAGAAACCTTTCCATTCCAACTACATGAAGCAATTACATTAGGCATTAGTGGGTGGAAAGCAACATCTACGCAGGCATGTTCATATGCCTTGATTTTCTTGATAAGACCTGATGATCTATAGTTGTAAAAGTACATGAAACCATCTGAGGAGCCAGACACAAGCTTCTCACCATCCCAACTGAAGTTGCACTTGATGGGAAATCCAGACACACCATGGCCTTCGTACCTTTTATACCTGTCTAGCCGGAATGGTGGACTTGAAGAGAAGATTGCAATATAATTTCCATTTGACTGTGCAACAAAACATGGATCAAATGGATGGCGTCTTATACAGGGACAGGTATAGGCTTCCACATAAACCTGATAATGAGGGAACATATTATTATTAGCCAAACTGCTATTTTATTATCACTATCATTAGCCACTTAAGTGCCTGTAAAATTATGTAAATGAGAGGTTTTGGGATTAGCTTAGTTATGTCACAGGAATTAATCAGAAAGGACAAGAAAAGTAAGCCTCTAAGTATATGAGTCTAACAGAACTGTAAAATCTGCCCAATATTTAGAAAAGCTACCAGCAAGTCCAACGTCTATAAAAGTAACCCGCAGGCTGGTCAGGCTCCTAAAGTGAAAAGCCATATAATTATAAAGCCATCGTGCCTTCAAGTTCTTGAATCTGGCTTTCTTAAGCCTCATCAATCTGCTCTGCTGAATCAGCTTGATAAGTGGTCCAGCCATACCATGTAAACTTGAATCCATTTCTTTGGGCATGCTAAAATCATCAGGACTATCGTCAGTGACATGACCTGGGAGTACTAGGTGCATTGTCTCGGCTATGCTTACGTAATGTCGTATGTATTTCTTGTGTCATGTTATGAAATGGCCCACAGACAAATGTCTATGGACACTCTAACTCACATCATCAGACATAGACATGAAAAAGGTAAAAGACAGTTGAATGTAGGAATATCAGTTGTAGTGTGGACATTTCCTTTCAACAAAATTACACTTCCAACAATCATTCATAACAGTATTAACTCATAAAATAACTCATGCCATTAACAGAACAAAGGTCAACTAGTTATATGATTCAGGAGGAGGAGAAAAACATAATGAGGCAATATTCAAAAAAGGACACTTCTAGTGGGGTTGCCAACTGGAAAAGAGAAGTGCCGGTCCTCCTTCCCACTCAAGTGCATGTATCTAGCTTTAAAAAGATGATATACTTCGAAATGTCTACAGGTGTATATGGGAAAAGCTCCCGGACAGTAGACTAAACATTGAACTTGTTTACAATAAAAAAAAAAAATGAAGTGTAAATCAGTCCTAAAATAAAGTCTCAGTCCTCAATTTCCAAAATGCATAATTTTATTCTAAACACTCCTCAAATGTGACAAGACAACTGTTTCTCCCACAAATAACTATTTCATGCACGTTGCATGTGGTTGTTAAGCCTTTCTAGCAGGCATCAACAGTAATTTTAATGTGCATTTTCATGCCAAAATTAAAATAATGCAATGACATACTTTGTCTTGTGTTGCAATGTTCAAATAATTTAATCCTCTATTTCAATCTTCTTCACGTGGAAACTGACATTTTGTTCCTTTCATGTTTTCCTGATGTATAAGTATATTAATCTTTTGTCATAAAAGAAATCAACATTTTTGAGGAGCAAGTTTTTGAGGAATCAAAGTATGATTATAATATGATTTTAATTATGCTTGCAAATGTTGACTGTATACCTTTTAATGTACAAAAAGAAAAAGGCAGAAAAATAACCACATACATATTTTGGTAAAAAGACAGACATTTTTTTGAGGAAATGAATTATGAAACTGCTAGCATACAAGTGTCACCAACAGAGACAAATGACTTAAAGTGTCTAGCACAGTTGATAAATAAACAGTAGATGATGTTGTTCGTCTAGCATGATCAACTTTCCTGTGGGAGGGAACAAGGCCTGACACAAGTAATTGGGTGTGATCCTCTAAATTTCAGGAAAAGAAAAGCAGGAACTAAATGTCCCAGATTAGATGTGGGCTTGTAGCCAAACCAAGGCCTGAATATAAAGCATCACTCTTCAAGAAGCCACACAAGTCTGTTTTTTCCTTAAAATAATGGAATCAGAAAAAAGAAAAAAAAAAATCTAGACTGAATCAAGCTGAACAGCTGCGGCTACTTGAAATTTTTAACAAATTTAGGAAAATGGATCCAATCAACATTAACCAAGAATCCAACTTAATAACATAAATATTTTGTAGATCTAACAATTTATGGCAGAATAGAATAGTCAAAGTACAAAACACTGTATTACAGAAACTGGTTTTCCAAATTTTCTGCTTATATGAATGGCACAAGATGAGGGCATTCAGCAATCTCGGTTCAAAAAAAAAAAAAAAAAGAATGGCACAAGATGCTAAAAATCAGTAGGAAAAAAAAAAAAAAACCAAATAAGAGTCAAGGGTCTAAATAAAAATTTGAAAGAGACTTTGAAATAGATGTAATGGCTAAAGTTATAACCTTAAACTATATATAAGGCAAGTGACGATCCAAATCCAACCCGCAACGAAGTTGAGTTCAAAAGAAACAAAATAGTGGACTAGAAATTAATGCTTAAGAAAACTAAAAAATAGCAATACAAGTATAAATGTCTGTCTCCCGTGATAACACTCCCTCTTCCAGTCATTGTCAAGTCCGACCACGGTTTAGGAACTGCTGGTTCTGGTTCTAATAGAAGGTGAAACTGGAAAGGAACAGACTATAGCAGGTTTGGTTTTGGTTCCTAGATGGTTCCACTCCGGTTCAAACCGATAGGAATTGCCAACATTTTTACTTAAAAAAAGTGGTGTGCTGATTTTCATTCACAAGTAACCTTTCAAGAGATCAATCAACTAAGTCATCTCAGTTTTCTTATTTTGTACTCATCTATATATATATATATATATTGTAAATTTTTTTTCAATAATTAAAAAATTCAATTTAGGATAAATGCATTTAAGATTCAATGGGGCCTTCACACACACACATAGATTTATATTTCTGGTTTACTTATGGTTCCGATTCCAGGTCTGGTTTTTGAATTGAGACTTAAAAGACAATTTCAGATCAGTTTTAAGAGGGTGGTTCCATTTTGGTTCACAGTTTGAACCAAACCATGGTCAGGCCTAGTTAAGCTTGTGTAACTCTACATACAGATTCATCAACGGACTACAATTTTGATCAATGCAATTGTAGCAGAAATTACTAAAAAAAAATATAACAGCATCATTTTCTTTTAGTCTGCCACTAGAGATGTGTTCAAACACTTATTTGATAGATCCAGATGGAGAAACAAATGAGGAATCTATTTCGGGTAAAGACAATCAGAGCAAGACCAAAATAAGAAAAAGTGGAAAGAAGAGACCACATAGCTGAAAACCTATGTAAGATTAACTGATCCTTGCATGTCTATGCATACTTAAGAAAGAAGATCAAAAGAAGAGTCAGCATACAGAATCATTCAACCATTTCCAATAAATTCCCATTGATATTGCCAAATCCACACATTAATATGCCTAAAACGAGACAGGGAAATGGTGTTACTTAAAAAATCTGAGACATGGAATGGAATATAATGCGTGAAGAATTCTTTTACCTGGTTGGACAGCGGAACCTGTCGTGAGACATCCCAAACAATGATAGAATTTTCACTAACATTGCCTCCACTTACATCACTAGATGAGATAAAGTTCTTGCCATTATTGGTAAACTCAAGGTCAAGTATTGGACCCAGACCTCGGACATATTCATGGACCACCTTCGCGGTTCTGATGTCCCAAAATCTTATGCGGCCACTTGATCCCCCAGAAAGGAAGAGGTTGGAGTTGTCTGGATGGAATTTGATAACCCCAACAACCTGATCTTCCTTGAAAACCTGAGTCTCTACTCCCTTCTCAACATCAATCAACCTTGAAGCACTGTCATATCCGCAGGAAAGCACAGATAATCCTTGCTGTGACCATTTCACATCTTTCACTGCTGCATTATGAAATCTAAACATCCTTGCTAGTTTCTGATCTCTGCTCCACACATTCCATATACAGATGGTGTGATCCATCGCAGCAGAGGCAAGCAGGTTAGCTGCAGACTAACTATAATGAACAGATCAATAAGGCCAATGATATGCATGATAAAATATGATTCTTCAAAAATCAACACTTCGAATCAATTAGGTTGAAAAGATACCCTGAAAGAGGAATGACTCAAATATAGCTCGAAATAACATAAGCTTTATGAAATACGAAACGCAGCAACTAAAGCAAGAGAAACATTTCCCAAAACAAAATTGATGTAATATATGATGTCAAGAAACAGATCATACCATGACTTTGTGACCAACTGATAGCATTGACTGCCTTTGTGTGGCTATGGAGATCTGTAAACAGCCTCTCAGATATCTGATTTTGCCGTGCACAACCCTTTTCGCTTCTCAAGGATGACAAAACATCATGGGGAAGATCCGAATCTTTAATATTTGCCAAAACTGCAAAAATAAGAAAGCAAAAAATAAAGAAAATGACCTGAGTATGGCATATGCATGAGGGAAAATCAAAGTGACTTTACTTCCATTATTTTGGTGAAACACAAAAGTATCTTTAAGCAATTAGAACACTTCACATTTTTACAAGTTTAGAATTTTCATATGTAGTAAGGCCAATTGGCAAGCTATTAAAGTACACACAATTTTGTTCTTTTAGCTCACTCTTTCATTGCTACAAATCAATTGAAAGATTTCTACTCCCCCTTTTTTTTTTTATATATATAATACCATCTAAATAAACAAGCTAAAATAAGTATATCATTCAACTTCATATACAAAGATCCAAACTTTCTTGCACTTTGCCTTGTCCCCAAAAGCTAAATCAAATCCTAGCCCACAATAATGCTTAAAAAAATTTGCTTCCATATACTTGCAAATTTGTTCATAGACTACAATTCAATAACTTGCCAATTGAAATGAACACCATCAAAAGCTTAAAACCAATGTAAACAAAAACCAACATAATTACCGGAAGAATTGGCGAAATGGGTATTCGGATTCTGGTCCGGAACCCGATCGGAGACAGGTTTGTGTTGACCCAGAAGAGCTCGCTCGCGCTTGGATATGTATCTTGTGGGAAGTGGAGCTTGAGCTTCGCCAGGAGAATTTAGAGGAGGGATGGTTTTGAGTCGCTTGGCGGGCGGATTGAATTCGGGTATGAGAATTGGTTCGGGTCGTGGGTGGGGTTCGGATTCTTCATCGGAAGAATTAGAGTAGGCGTTGCAGAGAAGATCCATTTCATGTCATGCAAAAGAGTTGTTGCTTTCCGCTAGCAGCAGCAGTAGAGTATCGTATGGCCGTAAAATGGGCTTGGCTTGGATAAGCTTAGCCCATTTCATTTTATTGGGCCCAATAATTGAAACTTTGCACTTTGGATTTTTCTTTATTATTATTATTGAGAGGTGTATTCTAAAGGGAAATTTTCAAACACGAAAGATCTTTTCAAAAATACAATTGATTTTTTTTTTTCAAATATACGGTGTTTACAAAAAAAATTTCAAAAATATGGTAATATTCTCTCATGTACAAATAATCTAAAAACAACTTCACAACAACTACCAATAATAATAATTATAAATTATACAAAAATAACATCACAAAAATAAAATAAAAAAATAACTATAAAACTGCAATAACCAAACAACAACCTGAGAACAATCCTTTAGCAACAAAAAAAAAAACCTCACAACAATCTTTCAATAATCAGAAAACTTAAAAAAACTAAAATATAACCCTTAACAACTGAAAAACAACAAACAATCATAAAAACAACCTTACAAAAACCATAAAACAACAACAACAACCTGACAACAATTAAAAAATAACAAACAACATCAAAACAACCTTACAACAACCTTTCAACAACAACAATCTCACAACAACCAAAATATTAAATTATTATTAATATTTAATAATTTAATGAACAACAACAACAACAATGCTTTGAATTTTTTTTCAAATCAACCAAATAGAAAACGGATACAACAAATAAATAAATAAAAAAAAAGAAGAATAAGACGAGAACCTAAGAATCACCAAAGTATCAAGAACCAAAAAGAATAAAATTTAACACCAACCCATTATAGTTCTTGATGATTTATGAGATGGTGGATATCTAGTTCAAAAAAAAAAATAAAAAAAATAAAAAGATCGATGGAGAAGTGGAGCTTTATAAGATTTTTTATGAAATTTTAATTAAAAAATCTATGGGTAAACTATCTTTCAATAAAGACATGCAAAAATTCTTCTTGAATAAATAAATCTATTGTTAAAGAGTTTAATTTTGTAAATCTTATAATGGTTAGTATTAAGTTTGCGAAGAGAAAAAAAAAATAAAAAGAAAAAATATAAAAATGAGAAGAAAAAGAAAAGAGACCATATTTTATAAAACACAATTACGTTATAATTGAAAAAAATAAACCTCCATAAATATGAAACTTTTTTTTATCAAATTTAGTTTTCTATGATATTTTACTTATTCTAAAAATTTCAGTCCAATTAACCCTAGGCCCTAGCCTTCTTAGAAAGTTTGAAAATCTCAAATTATATATTTAGATTTTTAACAAATATTTCAAATATTTTACACTTAAATAATAAATATATATTGGTATAGGTAAAAATTCTTCAAACTTTATCATCTTCTATTTTTTTTTATTTTTTTTATTTTTATCACATTACAACAGAGAAGGTGAAGGAAAAACTCGAACTTAAATCCCTCTAAAATGGCTTAAGAGACTTGACGACTGAACTAAGTACTCACGGGTCAAAATTTATTATCTTACCAACAATTAAATTGTGAAATGGCAAAATTTTTATTATGGTATCAAAAAGTCATAACCTAAATTTTAAAAAATTATATAGTGATACTGAACCATCAATTTACTGTTCCAATCAAATGAACAAACAAAGGGAAAGGATTGGATTTGGAGTGCTCTCTCCCTTCACTCTCTGAAGGAAAGTAGGTAAGCTTGACTACTTGACTGCTTGTCAAAAGATCAGTTGGGACTGCTGCCAGACAGTCCCAACTAACTGAAGAAGTTAAAGGTTTTTTAAGAACTAAATCTTAAAGCTCATACACTTCATTCAATCTACTGCATTGCCTTCTCATCCCTTGATCATAGCAATCTTCCGGCTTAGTG
>CATIWO010897606.1:0-12417 GCA_949673435.1 Macaranga tanarius | reverse complement strand
ATTAGCTGTTGTTATTAGTATGTTAAATGACCATTAAGGGTATAGATTATTTTTAAATATAATTTAATATATTTTTATAATATTTTTTAATTATGTAAATTATTTAAAAAATACATAATAATAAATGATAATTTACTATCTTTAATTGATTAATTATTAAAATTATTAATAAAAATTATGTGAAAATTATTTTAAAAATATAAATCTTGTTAGTATAAATTTTTAAGATATATATATATATATATATATATATATTATAATTATTTAATTGTTAATTATAATTTAAAATAATATTTATGTTATTTTGAATTATAAATTGTAGAAATAGTTATATACATTTAATATATCAAAGTTAGTTTTTATTAATTATTTTTAATAAGGGTAATTTAGTATAAATATAAAATAAATTCAAATCAGCTATCAACTATTGGAAAAAATGTTCAAAATAGAGTTTATCAAATTCGTAGCTGTTTTGGATAAAAACAGCTATCAACTACGGATTTAGAAAATTTACCAAATACCTAAAATATAACTGATTGAATTAAAACCTCTATCAACTATCTAAAAAAGCTAAACCAAACAACCTCTTAATTTCTAATTAATCCCATTATGCATATAAACCTTATTTAAAATGGTAAAAGAATCAAATTAATATCTACACTTCCTCTCAAAGTAATGTTTACATTTCCTTGAATATATAGCAAAATTATAATGATTCTGATTCGATCTGAATCAATTCTGCCCTCACATAATCAAAAGATCTTTACTATTATAATTAATTTCAAAGATTCTACAAGCTTCCTACTATCTTGTTGAAGATGTCCTAGTTACGCGTAACGAATTGATGTGTATATAATTGGAATAAGCGTGTATATTATATGAATCTTCATCGAGGAGGTAATTAAGGGAGTTAGCAGCAAAAAAGAAAGATTTTGCAAATTAAAGATTCACGTGAGATCGACCCACATGCCTTAACGAGTACAAACTGAAAGAATCTGTACATGTATGGCATTAAAGAGCTGGTGCCATTAATGACACCCAAAAACTAACCATGTTGATGGTGTTGTCTTGATAATTATGTTAGTTAGGTACAGAATTCCCCACAAAGTAAGAAGCTAGGTCTAACGCGTTATTGGCCAAGTTGTAGCACTGTCATGTAGATATTTTTAATCTTTCTTTAACCTCACATCACATGCATGGTGATCCTGCAGGGTCCGGCCATGCACAGCCACCTTCATCAAAATGCCGCAGCATATATAAGAACAAGAAATAATTAACATCTACCCTGTAGCTCTTAAACATAAACTATAGTAATCGTAGTGAAATAATTAATTTACAATAAATTCATGAAGGAAACAACTGAAATTTAGTTCAATTCAATCAATTAAATATTTTCACATATAAAAGAAATTATATACCAAACTTAATTCTAAAAAAATATTTTGGTAGAGAATATTTTATTTAGCAAAAAGGAGATAAAATAAATTCAAAACAATTAGATATTCTCTGAAAATGATAACTAATTCTTGAAATCTTGATTTTAAAAAAGAAATAACTAAATTAAAATGTCTGTTTAGGAAATTAAATTTGAATTAAAAATCTATCAAAATGAGGAATATACTAAAAAAAAGTAAGAGCATCAATTTTTTTTATAAGGGCATTATAAATTAATTTATGAATTCCCCCCCTTGATCTTGTAAAATTAATTTCTTTTGGAGAATTGTAAAATTAATTTTACCTCTAAGAAAAGGGATGAATATTTCTTATGTTATAGTGCACAGTATATTAACACCATATGATCATATTCCCCTATGATAAAAATAACAAAAAAACAATAATAGAAAAATGCGAGATGGACCCCAAAATGTGAAAAAGCCAGCATTTGAAGACGACCACGTTGGTGTCTCCTGTCTTCAGGAGCTGAAATGGAAACCAAATCAAATAATTTACATATGACCTGCCTAGTTTTGCCAACTCCGAAACCCATTTGACTACAACTAACAGCTGTATTTATTCGCCGATCCATATAATTTCCATATCCCTCGTGCACCTTGCTTATATAGTTACACACTTCTCTTCCTCTTTATATATATATATACACCTTTTCTTCTTCACTTATCTTCACCAATTAATTAACATTCAAATCCATAATTCCCCATTCATATTCATCAGCTATGGTTCGCGTTTTCATGCGTTCCCTGTCTTTTCCTAACAAAATCCCCAGCCGCAGCCCACCAAAACCACCCCTTTCTCATCACAATAGATCCATCAGTCTTCCATGCAGATCCCACCCTCTAATTTCCCACCTCAGAGATGCCATCCATGGACTCACAGTTTGGTCTTCTAAGCCCGATATTCGCACCTCTTCATGGCTTTGCGATGGCTTGACTCGTCTCAAAAAGGTTCATGATTCTCTTTGTGATATTCTTCAACTTCCTCAGACTCAGGAGTCTCTCCGCTGCCACCCCAAATGGATTGAAAAGCTTCTCGATGACTTTCTTCGCTTTGTTGATGTTTACGGAACCTTTCAGACATCAGTTCTGTCTCTTAAAACTGATCAGTTTGCTGCTCAAGTAGCTGTGAGGAAGAGGGACGACTCCAAAATTGCTCTCTACATTAAATCTTGCAAGAAAATGGCTAAAGAGATGTCCCAACTGGCATGCACAATTCGAGATATTTCAGGATGCTATGTTCCTGAAGTGGGAAAAGTTTCAGATACCGATACAGAATTAGTTGGCATTATCGGAGATGTTATCGAGGTGACACTGTTGGTGTCAGTTGCTCTTTTTGACGGAATCTCATTGTCATTTTCTTCAAGAAAATCGTCGTGGAGTGGACTCGTGGGCTGGTTGCCAAAGCCGAAGGCAAAGAGAGTGAAGGCTGTAGAGGAAGGAATTCAAGAATTTCAACAAGTGGGTGCTGAGTTTTTGTGGGGACTGAGAAAAAAGGGTGACGAAGAAGTGAAAATGGTGTTGAAAAGAATGCAAGATTTGGAAGAATGTATCGGTGGCATTGAAAGTGGAGGTGAGAAAGTGTTCAGGAGTTTGATCAACACTAAGGTTTCACTGCTCAACAGCCTCACAGTACAGTAAAAAAGATTATCAAATTAATTAATAGAAAAGATCAGATGATGATTGATTTTTTGTTTTGACTTACTTTGTTCTTATGTTTCTTTAGTTGAAGGGAAATTAGAACTGTCAAAAGTTAATAATTTGTGTATCTCTGTACAGTTTTTATTCCTATTAAGTTGAAACTCAAATATTCTTAGTCGTCCAATACTTAGAATTTTTTTTTTTTTTTTGTTTAAAAGCAATATTAATGTGACGAATTGACGACATAGGAAATAGTCAATAGCACTCAAGTGACAAAAACTGATTATGTCTTCTAAAGATTAGTATAGACAGATCGATGCATGTGGCATCGAGCTTTTAATCTAGGTTGCACACAAGCCACACGGAAAAATGATATTTTTAGAAAATATAGGAAATGAGAAACTGGGTCAATTTATAAATATTAAAAATATAGAAATTAATATATAAATATTAAAAATATAGAAGTAAATTTATAAATATAAAAAATTATAAAATTTAATTTATATTTAGGTTCAATTTAAAAGTATATTTTTCATAGTTAATGATATGTTTTATTATAAAAATAATTCTAAAATATGTAATAATATTTATAAATATAAAAAAAATATTTTACAACTCAAAATTAATAAATTTTTATTTTATCCTATATTTATAAATAAAATAATAACACCCTTAGCAATATATAATTTCTCAATAATCATTAATAAATAATTATCCGTCTAAAATATTTCACACATCAATTTATAAAATTTTACACATCAATTTATAAAAATATTTTACTTAATTACATTTCATTCTCATTGATATATTCATTAAAAAATATTGTCTCTAATTCTGATTCATCTAATGAGAGGTCAGCTTTATTTTATTTGCGAAAACGGCTTTCGAACTTTATCTTATTTGTAGAAATGGTCCCGAAATTTTATCTTATTTGTGGAAACGGCCTCGAAATGTTTCTGATAAATTTCCGACAAGTGTCGGTGTCCGAAACGTTTTCGACACGAGACACGACCCTTTATAGAGGTATAGCTTTTAACTGGTACTCGCCTCTCTATTTAATACTGGCTGCTTGGCTTCTTGTTTTTAATATGTTATTGTTCAATAGTATATCTATACTTTAATATGTTATTGTTCAATAGTACATCTATACACATACTGGAATTTGAGTTCAATAGTATATCTATGCGAAATTATAAGCGACATTATAATTGAACATGATGATGTTGCAAATATTTTAGATCAAATTGGATGTTGCATATACTTTAATTTTTTTTTTTCTGCCTAGCTAGCTGTTTTTTTAAAACACTTCTGTCTTTCAATTTGTACATTTTAATTGGATCATTCACAGATTGTTCATAACATAAAAAAATTATAAGGAGTTCAACTGAAATATATAAATGGTGTAAATTAGATTTTTAATATATAAACTAATTGATTTAGTTAAACGTCATTTCATAAAATATATTCAGACTGGCTAAAATTTGTGACTTGGGGTGCTGAAAATGACATCTGAAAACTATCAATTCCAATGGATTTTGTATTTGTATATGTCTTCAATTAAAACACTAATATGTCAACAAAACAGATTAACATGTTATTAAAAAAAAATAGACTAATGCTAATTAGGATCATAAAACTATATAACGTGTGTCAAACTAAGATTCAAATGTCTCAAACTGAGCATTTCAGATATAATTAATTAAAAAATTGAAACTTCTATCACTATATCTTAAATAAGATTCAATTTTTTAGATGGATGAAAAAAAAAAAAATTACCTTCATTTTATAGTTCCTTATATAAAAATATTAAAAAAAAAAAAAAGGAAAAGAGACAGAAAATAGATGCAACGAGGCACGTTGACAGGGCAACGACAGTTGAAGCAAAGGCAAAATCCAGCACATGGCTTGTTTGAAACATACATACATATATGATTGGAGGTGTGTCTATGTATATAAATGAGGCATGATTTTGCTGGAAAGTGGAATTCATTCCTTCATCATGACTTCTCCAACCAGATAATAATTTAGCTATTTGCATCGAGTATTGGCTTTAATTATTCTTAATTTACAAGTTGATGTAAAAATTGGATGTTCTCCACCGCCATTTGACAACCCGTTTTAGCTAACAACTTAAATTCTTTGGCTATCCCAACAAATCAAAAAGAGAAGAGAGAGCTAATTAACAAAGAAGGAAGTGGTCCCTTAACCTTATAAATGTGCCAATTTCTTATGCCTAGGCTCATCCAAGAATAATAATACACCATAAAATTAAATTGCATCCTTTTTTTTTTCTTTCTTTGCAATTGTCAAATAATTGAATTTCGTTTAACAAGAGAAACAATATTGTTCGGCTCCACTAACTACCTAGCTAGGTCCATGCATGTGACCATTGCATATATATATATACATATCTGTTCAAATTATTGTCTGTATATATACACAAAGCTTTGGGAGAAAAAATTCCTTTTTCTTTAAATTTTTAAGCCAAACATATGTTCGAACTGTTTCCTGAATTGATCGACCCATTGCCCTTATCCGAACCTTCAGCTAATTCCATCGAAGAAAGCACCTTATGAAGGCCTTTCATGTATCATTCTAGCCCACGTACGTAGAAAAGCATCAGGATTTAGGTATATATTTATATTACAGAGCAGCCGCCTCTCAACTGAACACGAAATTTGAGAGAGAGCAGATTTCGAAAACATGTGTAGATCTTAACCAACTTACTGAAATGACATGCTTTTTCATGGTTCATAAAGTTGAAACTTAGTTACTGTGAAATTCTTTTTAAGAATTAACTTGATCGTTTGGACCACAAAATTTAGAAAGTAAGCTGGAAGTTGGTCCACTGTGGCCTGGTCATGCCTAACTACAGGAAAACGCACTAGAAATAGTAAAGAGGGATCATAATTAATTTTCGTTTAAAATTATTAGTAGCTCAATTGATACATGTTCATGTTCACCAATACCGTATATAAGTTTAAGTAGTGAGAAGATGAAATGTTTGAATTTATTTAAATAAGGTTTGGGTTCGAATATTATATTTATATAAAGAAATCATATCGGAAGAATTTTACTTTTTTATGGAGTTTTAACTGTAATTTTGAAATAATTGAATGCACATAACTACTAAATATTGGGACATTAATTTAAAATAATAATAATAATAATTACAAAGCTTTGTAGTTGAGTTCATATATATTAGTTTAATAGGACAATTTGACAATTGAGCGCTAGCTAGCTTCATTCCACAACAGAATAATTAATCCCTAACATGATTATTGTATAGAAAACATTTGAGTATTATTTGCTTCCAAAGTTGGCAAAGTTTTTAGATTTTTCTTTTCTAACATGTAAGAAGGCTAGAAGCCGAATCAGACCGTTGCTAATATGTACTAGCTATGGATTCTTTTCTAATTTTTTCACTTTTTTTTTTTTTTGACAATGTTTCGGTAATTAATAAAGTAAATTTCATCTTTAAAGCAATTTTCAAGTTTGTTCAATAATATTATTGCATCTGGATGTATATGTTATCGTAGGTTCGCCTTTTAATTTAGAGTTAAAAAATAATAATAATGAGTGTGAGCACCATGCTCCTAGCCGGACGGTGGTGACAGCGGTGGGGAAATACTATAAGATAAAGAGTCATGTGGTGTGGAGTTACAAAAATAGAATTTTCGTGCATGCTGCTGAGACTGCGTATTTTATATAATATGGCACTAGCCAGAGAAAAAGAGAATTTCTTTTCCTAGGAATTAGGACAGATTGAAGCTTAGAATGGGGAAACATGCTATCTCCTCATCCTGATCAGATCATCTACTTATTGCCTCAAAAACACAAATCCAAAGTATAAAATTTAGAATAATTAATTAGACAATGCATGAGACAAGTCCTACTGAGTTGGAATTCCACTCCTCAAACCCTCCTTTTAAGATAGAATCTGATTCAAATTCCCCATCATCAACATCATCCTTTACTTTTGTTCAATCTTACATACCTTTACAGTACAATATGGTGGATAAAATTATTCACTTTTTAGATACACCTTTATAGTATATACCCTTTACGTCTAATTGTTCAACATATGTTACAATATATATAATATACATATGCCTTTTCAGTTAGTTTAATTAATTGTTGAAACCATGCCTTTTATCCCGTACTAGCCAGAAATTGCATGCATTAATTGATTCCCTCTATACATACATATATAAATGTTATTATTGGATGACTAAGGCGGAGGCTCTCGGGACCAATCACCCCATGTTCAATTTCTAGCTAAGGCACTTAGTCAAGCAATTAATTTGCTTGCCTTGCCGAATACTAGATATATATATATACTTGTAATATTTATAATAGATATTGATAGCGGTAATAGCTGTAATAAAATTATAGTTGTTGTAATATCAAGTCATTATCGATATGACCAAGTTAAAAAAAAAAAGTTATTAGATTTATCTTTTTTTCATATGGCTACTACACATATCGCTTTTACAGCTTTCACAAACCCAAGAGTACAATCTTATACTATATAGAGAGCGTTATAATTAAAGTGTTGACAATTTTTTAGCTATCATTCATAAACAAACAAAACGAACAAATTATAATTAGCATTATTATGTGTTGGTTTGAAAAGTAAAATCTTCTTTTTGGATATGTCAAATCCTAGTGCATCATATATCTTTACATAACGTTATGATTATTATGCATATATATGTTGATAGATGATGATGGTGTACCTAATTAATGAGCTATTAGGCCACAAGTATCGTTTCACATTCAATTGAACGTTATGTAACTCTAACTATAATGGGTGGAGAATAAGCATGCTAATCAAAATCTAATAGAGACAAAATGATAAATCATTAATTTGCATACATGAATATATTAATTGAGGTGTCGAATCAATTACTATAACGGTAATTATAGATAGGGTACTCATGCGGAAAGAGATTGCTATAATGTAGTAATAATAGCAATTAGGTGACACCACTTATGTATCCAATCGCACCCATCAAGCACTCAAGTCCTAACTACCTAATGATATATAATACAGTCGCGTCAGATAAAGATAATTAATAATTAAGCTTTCTTAATTAGCAATGTAAAAGTTCCCCTTTTTAAGTTTCATGAAGCCGAATAATAAATTGTGATAATACTAGATTGTGTATGTATGCTACTTCTAACCAAAATATCCGTATGCATACATGCATGTTTATCAAAGAGAAGAGATACTGTTAGTATGCTGAAACTGAGTAAATCTTGTTACATAAATTTCGAACTATATATGGCTTAAATGCAAATAAGAGACCAACAATATATGGAAATGGATATTATTTAGGATGTTATTGTACAAAAGGCATGATTCCAAAACTTTAATGGAAAAGAGTAACTAAAATGATTAAGTAATATTTCTCAAACCAAAAAAAATGATTAAGTAATAATTCAAAAAACTATGATGGAAAATTGGAAATCCCATTTTAATTATACCCCAAATTAAAATAAATTAAAAATAATCAACATTTACTTATTCAAGTGGCAAAAAAATTTAAATTTCTTAAATTAAGTCTCCAGTTCAAATCTTATATATGAAAAAATAAATACTAAGAGAAATTTGCACTCCTTATGAGATCCATTCAACACAAATTTTGAAAATAGTGGAGATTGGTACAAATATTTGATACCAAAAACATCAAATTGAAGAAATAACTAAAAATTCCCTAAAAAGAAAAAAGAAAAAATAACTAAAAATATATATATTGTAAAAGATTATATAAATGATTTTGAAAATGATTGGAAAAGAAGATTAATGGCATTTTAATTCACCTTTTAATGTAATAGCTTACTATTAACGATAAAAGGTGAAATTGTTCAAATGAATTTAAAAATTGAAGTCTTTGATTAGACTGAGCTTTTTGGTTTCTTGCTTGGGATATGAAATTAAGTTGGAAGAGTAGGGGTGAATTTTCCATTTTGTTACTTTCGTGCTCAGGGTCGTGGGTCCGAATTATGAATCAGTGCAATCAAAGCAATGAAAGGAGGAAATAGGAAAGAATCAACGTATACTTGTGTCAAAAATGTAAATATGAGAAATCAAAATCTAAGGTAAAGTACCATAAATAGATACTAAAGAGACGTTATGATTTTTGTGCATATCCCGCCACCCCTCAGTTTCACTCTACAGTCTACAGTCTACACAAGTCCATTAAAGCTCACTACCTTACTTATTGTACTCTCAAGTCTCAACAACACTTTACTTCCCTATTTTAATTTATGCACAACGACCCATTAAATATCAAATGCACCAAACATTCCTTTTCTTCTTCTTTATTCTCTCTGCTTTCTGTTTAGTTCTGCAGTTCTTGAACTGAAACGCCTCTTAATGGGCTGCTCCACCTCAAGAATCGACCATCTTCCGGCGGTGTCTCTTTGTCATGACCGCTGCAAGTTTCTTGAGGAAGCTCTTTACCAAAGCTACGCCCTTGCCGATGCTCACGTTGCCTACATGCACTCTCTCAAAACTCTTGGCCCTACTCTAAGCCGTTTCTTTGATCAAAATCTTGATGATAATAATAACAATAATATTCACTCTGATCCTTCTTCTGCAGTTAAACCCAATCCCTTAACGTCGACCAAGTCTTCTTCTTCACCTGATCACTGTGCTTCAAGTTCAAACTCCGATTCTCATCTTGATTTTCCTTCTGATGATTCTGAGGACGAAGAATTTAAAGAAAAAGATTTTGATCTTCTTCACCGAATCCACCCCAATTATTTTGATAGACAAACGCCTACTCCATCTCGAACAAATTCATATTCTTACAGAGACCATAGTAAGTACGACTATTATGTAAACAATGGTGCTTTTGGTGTCACCTCACCAGATGGTGGTTCTGCATGGATAACCCCATCGCCTCCTCCTCCACCAAGTGGCTCCTCTTGGGAGTTCTTGAATTTCTTTGAGGCCTACGAGAGATATGAGTTACCGAGCAAGGACAAAGAAGTGATTCCTGAGGCAAAAGAAGAGTTCCAGGTTAATGAACGTCTCGGGAAAGATAAATTTGTTGGAGATACTGTGAATTTGGTGAAAGAGGAGAAGAAGAGTAAAACAGATGATTTGAAGCAAAATAAGGTTCATGTTGTTGAAACTAAAGCTGTTTCAGAAGAAAAGGATAAAAAAGAAAAGAAAGATTCGATAGAGTCTAAGATTCAAAGTCCATTGATGGTTATTACAGAAGTAAAGGCTATGTTTGACAGAGCTGTAGTGTCGGGAAATGAGCTAATAAAGATTCTGGATACAGGAAAATTCCGTTGTTATCATAACAATTCTATTTATCAAGGTGAATTTCTAAGAATTTTTAATGTTGGTTTTTCTTTGTTTTCTCTGTTTTTGAATTTTCTTGAAATTAAATTGGTTGTGTTCTTTGTTGGGATAGGAGTTTCTTCCAAGATGTTGCATGCGGTGACACCATCTTTTTTGGTGATACCTTCTAAAGGGACAGACTACTTATCTTCCACAGAGAAGATTGGTTCGGTTCATGTGGGTTTTGATGAAGATTTGGGTGTGCAGATTGCAGTCAATTTGTCTTCCACTCTCAATAAGTTATGCATTTGGGAGAAGAAGCTCTATGATGAAGTCAAGGTATGGCTTTACTCTTTCCAGTTAACTTTGATCATGGTAGGACTATCTCTTTATGTTGCTTTATCTTTTTGCACCATCTCATTCTTGGAATCCATGCTAGTTCAGTGGAGTGGAAAAAAAAAAGGTTGCTTTGTTTTAATAGACAACCAAAGCAATTGATTCCTTAAGATGATTACTTAGTGTCGCAGGCTGAACTTCAGTGTACATATTCAACTACAGCAATTGCATTTCATTTTCCTTAAAAAAGTAGTAGAAAAGTTTATATTCAACAATTTAAGCATGAATAAAATTGGATTGCTCATTTCTACAATTGATAATGGTGTTTATGATAATGTAGGCAGAGGAGAAATTGCGCATTATGCTTGCAAGGAGCTACAGGCAGATGAAAAATATGGGCGAGAAAGGTGCAGAGTCGAGTAAAGTTGATTCTGCTCGAGCTTTGATTAGAGCATTATCTACTAAAACCAAAGTTGCATTTCATGTTATCAACAGGACATCAATTACTATCAATAAGCTGAGGGACGAAGAGCTGTGGCCCCTCATCACTGAACTGATTCAAAAGTACATTGCTTTAGTCTTTGCAGTAAATGATCAATTCACTATCTGTTGCGTGCTTATTTTCTTCTGTAAATATATAATGCTAATCTATTTGTTGACATAGGTTACTTGGAATGTGGAAAGCCATGCTAGATTGCCATAGATGTCAATCTCAAACAGTTGCGGACGCCAAAAGTTTAGATGCCATTATATCCAATGGAAAGTTCAGTGAAACTCATCTAGAAGCTGCAATACAGCTCAAGATTGAGCTTCAGAACTGGAACATGAGCTTTTCTGATTGGATCAATGCACAGAAAGGCTATGTCAAGGCCTTAAATGGTTGGATTTTGAAATGTCTTCCAAAGGAACCTGAAGAGATGCCAGATGAAACACCAACATCATCTCCAGGTAGTAAGTCAGGAGAGCCCCCTTTGTTCGCGCTCTGTGTCCAGTGGTCCAATGCCACAGCTAGAATCTCACAGATGGAAGTACTTGACGCTATGCATGGATTTTTCGTGAAAGTAAATCAACTCGTAGAGAGGCATTATATATACTTGCAGCAAAGGCTGTCTACAGACAAAGACCTGGAGAAAAGAGTGAGGATATTGGAGAGAAATGAGAAAATGATGCAAAAGGCATTGCAAGCTCGAGGGAAGAAGATGCTGGTACCCAGTAAGGATAAAAGCAGGACCCAGTTGTCTGGAGGAACTGTGCATCAGAGTGAAGTGACTCACAGTAGCAGTCTTCATTTGGGCCTAAAACAGATTTTCATGGCCATAGAGAAATTCTCTGCCAACAATGTTCAGGTTTATGAGGAACTTCATGGACATATTGACAAATCGTGAACAATGACTTTAATTGGTGTTACGTTGTGAATTTTTATGCTTAACCTTGTTTTGATATTGATCTTGAGGAATTGTGTGAGGCAATTAATTTTTTTGGCTGATGCAATCATCAATTTTTTGGTTCAACTCTTCTGATATCACTGTCCCTATTATTTGGTTGTTTTATATGTTATAATAATCATCACTTCGGTAGATGGTTTGGAAATTTGTTAGTCCAGGAAATTTCCTTGTTGGACGAAATTGATTCCACTGGTTGCTGGGCTACTTTTTTTCTTTTCTCTTTATCCTTGGGTCCGCTGGTGTT
>CATIWO010897598.1:0-10712 GCA_949673435.1 Macaranga tanarius | reverse complement strand
TATACCTAGGGTGTAATCAATCCTTTGAAATGGTCAATTGAAATAAGAATCCTAGCTTTTAAAATTTGAATTGAATTTGTGTTTTTATTCTTTTTAATTTAGTTTTATTTTCTCGAAATTATAAACTCTATTTCGTTGTCTAAACAATCAAACATTGTGAGTTATACAGTAGTCATCACCAAATCTCTGTGGGACGATATCTTTATTTACTACTTGATACGATTCTGTACGCTTACGGATTAGTACACATTAATCTCTCTTAAGTTTTACAGAGATGTGAAGAAGCTAATCTAGTTTTGAATTGGGAAAAGTGTCATTTATGGTTACTAAAGGGGTAGTGCTTGATTATCTGGTGTCCAAAAAGGGCATTGATGTAGACAAAGCTAAGATTGAAGTGATTGAAAAGCTACCACCACCTAACTCTGTAAAGGGATTCGTAGCTTCCTTACTTATGTGGGGTTTTATCGTCGCTATATTAAAGATTTCTCAAAGAAGGCTAAACCCCTTACTAACCTTTTACCTAAAGATGTGCCTTTTATTTTTGATCAAAATTGTCTTGATGCTTTTTGAAGGCTTAAAGAGGCACTAGCCTCTGCACCTATCTTGCAACCTCCTGATTGGAGTTTACCTTTTAAGATTATATGTGATGTGAGTGACTTTACTGTAGGGGCTGTGTTAGGACAAAGGTGAGATAAACAAGCATATGCCATCTACTATACAAGCCACACTCTAAATGAAGCTTAAGTCAATTATGCTACAATAGAGAAAGAACTCTTAGTTGTGGTATTTGCAATAGAAAAATTTTAATCTTACTTGACGGGTAGCAAAGTGATTGTCTTCAGTGATCATTCAACCCTCAAGTATCTCCTCTCCAAAAAGGATGCAAAACCTCAGCTCATTAGGTGGATTCTCCTCTTACAAGAGTTTAATCTCGAGATCAAGGATAGAAAAGGTTCTAAGAATGTGGTTGCTGACCACCTCTCAAGGTTAGAGCTCTCCAAAGATGTACATGAATTTCCTATTGATGACTACTTTAAGCGAGAACACTTACTACAAGTTAAAGACTTCACACCATGGTATGCGGACTTTGTTAATTATTTAGCATGTGGTGTCTTACCACCTAACCTCTCTTACCAACAAAAGAAGAAGTTCTTTACAGATGTTAAGCACTACTATTGGGAGGAACCTCTTCTTTACAAAAGGTGTGGAGATGGATTGGTACGTAGATGTTTGCCTAAGGATGAAGATAAATATGTCCTCATACATTGCCATTCTCTTGAGTGTGGGAGTCATTTTAGCTCAACTAAGACAGCAACAAAGGTACTTCAAAGAGGGTTCTATTGGCCAACTCTTTTTCAAGATACAAGAAAGTTTATGATACGATGTGATAGGTGCCAAAAAATGAGAAACATTAGTAGGCAAAATGAAATTCCTTTGAACAATATATTGGAGATCGAGCTCTTTGATGTTTTATGTTTGGACTTCATGGGGCCATTCCCATCTTCCTATAAGAACAAATACATTTTGGTGGGAGTTGATTATGTTTCAAAATGGATGGAGGCAATAGCATCTCCAACCAATGATGCTAAGGTGGTGACTAAGTTCCTTCGTATGAACATCTTCTCACACTGCAGAACACCTAGGGTTGTCATTAGTGATGGTGGTTCACACTTCTATAACTAATAATTTGAGAAGCTATTGAAGAAATATAGAGTCACACATAAGATTGCAACTCCTTACTACCCTCAGACAAGTAGAAATATCCAATATAGCAATTAAGAGCATACTCGAGAAGACTATAAATGCCTCAAGGAAGGATTGGTCATTTCACCTTAATGACGCACTTTGGGCATACAAAAATGCTTTTAAGACTCCCATTGGACTTCACCATTTTGACTTCTCTATGGTAAATCTTGCCATCTTCCAATGGAGCTCGAACATAGGGCATTTAGGGTTACCAAGTCCTTAAACTTTGACTTGATTAAGGAGGGTGAGAAAAGGTTACTTCAACTCAATGAACTTAAAGAATTTCACCTTGATGCTTATGAAAATGCCAAGATCTATAAGGAAAGAGCGAAGAGATGGCATGATAAGCACATTATAAAAAGAGACTTCAAGGAAGGTGTTCATGTCCTTCTCTTCAACTCATGATTGAAACTCTTTCCTGTAAAGCTTAAGTCAAGATAGTCAAGGCTTTTCCATGTTAAACATGTTTATCCTCAGAGCGCAATTGAAGTGTGAAGTCAAAATACAGGCACTTTCAAGGTTAATGGGCAAAGACTTAAGCATTACTTTACCAATGAAGAGGTTTCAGTGAGTGTCTCATGCTCACTTCTCACCGCTATTTGATAGAAAGCTAATGACCTTAAACTAGCGCTCTTGGGAGGCAACCCAAGTTTATTTTCATTATTAGTCTTGCTTAATTTTATTTTCTTTTTACATTTTATTATTTTTCATTTTGTGTTAACATTTTTCAAAAAAAAATTGGATTTCCAATGATGTCTGTGGTGGAGATGAATCCCCCTGTGGTATGGACTTATTGAAATTTTTCTTAGATTCCCTTTTTACTTTTTCAGGGATTGTCTATGTTGCGATCGCCCTGTTACTATGGTCACCATCTCACTGTGCCTTTGGAACGAGTCAACCTTGCTGCTGTGATCGCCCAGGATACTGCGGTTGTAGTACAATGCCCATGAGCTAGAGCCATTCTTCGCTGCTGCGATCGCAGAATCGCCCTGCCTCTACAATCACAGCGAAGCTGCATCGTGTAAAAATGGTAGCATGCTGCTGTGATCACATAGCATGCAACGATCATAATGACTTTACCTCTAGTACGCCCTATTCTCTCTGCTATGATCGCACAGAATGCAGTGATTACAACGATACCCCAACCGAGCACACTAGTGCCCCTCTACTGCCATCACCTAGGATGCTGCAATGGCAGTGGGAAAAAAATGATAGAAAAAAAAATTTTCCTTCAAATTAAGACCTTCCCACTCTTTCCTATTCTACTTCCTCTCTTTCGCATTCTTTGTCTTCCTCTTTCAAATCCCCAATTTTCCTCTTTTCCCATTCTTTTCTCTTTTTTTCTTCCCATTCATAACCTCTCCTTCTACTATTCTCCTACATTAGGTCATTAATCTCCTCTTCCATTATATATATTCCTTTATCTCTTCTTCTTTTTCTCCTTTCCCCTTTCTTCTCTTCTTACTCTCTTTTTCTAATTAGCTCATCTCTTTCTCAATTCCTTTCAATTTCACATCACCTATCCTCATTCCTTCATAAATTTGTGCTTCTACCATGCCAAGAATGAAAACCCTTGCAAGAAGAGGCAAGAATATTGTCCAAGAGGGTGAAGGATCACAACCTCCACGTCCCAATATTGCTTCTCAATATGATGCTCCTTTTCCCATCTATACTGACGAGGAAGGTGAAGGTATGTTTCTTTTCTCAATCGATCTATTGTACCTTATAGATTTCTTGATTTTTTGACTCTTGATAAATTACAAATCTGGTAGAGAATTGATGGTATGTTGAAAAAATTGGGATGGACTAGGTTTGCCAATCCTCCATTTGATACCTTTAGAGAGATAATTCTAGAATTTTACACAACTTTGAAAGTATGTGATAAGGGAACCACCAAATTGTCTTGTATATTTTTGGGACAAGAATTTACAATTGATTATAATTTCATGTCTCAAGCTTTTTGCTTTCCCAAAGGTGGTTTGCAGTCTCCTCCTCCATAAATTTATTCTTATGAGATGTGGAATTTCTTGTCTGGAGAGGAGAGATTCCTTGGTAGCACTAAAATGCCTAACAGTTTAATTTTAGATCATTGTTATCTAATTTTGCATGTCAACCTGATACTAGTCTTCGTTCACTATTCTTCCTACAATAATAACCGACTAGGGATAATTTAGAATATGATTCGATTTTCATCTAAGAGTTTTACTATCAAGTCACATACTTGATGATCTTAGATAGAATTGACTATTCATGGAATTTAATAGATTCAAAATAATAAAAATTCTTTTTTATTAATAGGATGCAAAATGATAGTGTCAAAATATGACCATAACACAATTGGCCTAAGGCACATGACTTACAATCATATGTTTTTTTTTACCTGGCTACTGAGAGTGTGTTGCTATTTATTGTGGACGTATTATAGTCTTCATTGTAGGTTCTGATAATTTTTTAAAAATATTTTTTCCCAACTTTGTGTTCTTGACGTTCATATTATTTAATCTATGTCTGTATTCTTCCTGTTATGTTTTTTAGTTTACTTATACTTTTTTTTATCTCTAGCCACCTTTTTAAGATACAACTCTCATAGACATTTGACAAGGAATGGTAATGGAAATGCCAGCCTTCACCTAGCTTTCTCAATGATGCTAATATAAGGTTGAGTTCGACTCTATTTTTTCTATATTTTTTTGTTTTCTAATGTTAAATTAGATTATTTAGTTTTGTAGTATAAAATTGTAATAACACAGCAAGAGTGAATTGATATATAATTAGGATAGAAGTATTATATTTTATTATTATGTAAAGAAACAATTACGTTGCAAAAACTAAATGGTTTAAGTGACTGAAGGAGGAAGTTGACAAGTATTTATTCTAGAGTGAAAGATTTATTAATAAGAAAGTGGCATTTGAATCTACAATTTATTTTGAGGTATGTTTGTGTTTGCCTTCATTTGTATAAGGGATAAATACAAAAAAAAAATATCTTGTGGTTTAGCGTTTTTTTTTTACTTTTGGGTCTATAATTGTTTGTGACATTTCAATACCTTATGATATCTACTGTTAGCAAAATCTAAGCCAAACTTACTGATACCGTTAATTGTGATGACATGCATGTTGACATGGATGCTGACATGTTGATGTGAATGCTGACATTAGCATCCATGTCTGCATTCATATCCTCATAGTTAGAGCTGGCAATTCGTGTTACTTGTCGTGTCGAGACTCGATTATAACATAGAAATGGCCAATCCGAGCACAACCCGTTTAACTAATCGTATTAAAACTAGAAACCCAAACACGAATACGTTTAAATAACAGGTTACACGACACGACCCGTGTAATCCGTTTAAGCTATATAGGTCTAAATGTGTTACAAACATGATAAGAATATGTTTAACACGTTTCAATATATTTTAACATATTTTAACATGTTTCAATATATTTTAACATATTTTAACATGTTTCAATATATTTTAACATATTTAGCTATTAAATTATAAAATAGCGTAAAAAATCTATTAAAAATACAAATAATATTATGTGCTAAAATTTAAAATTAAATCCTAAATAATAATTTTAATTTTAACCATCCATACAAAGGCTAAGAGTCATTACGATATTTTAAAATTTCATACTGAATATTAAATTGTCCAAAAACATAAAAATTAACAATGGGAATTCAAATTTCCTTGAAGCTCTTGATCCTTCCACCTACATATATAAAGAAACAAACATTTCAATAAACATAGCAATAACAACAATGTAAAACCAACATCTCAATACAATAAAAACCAAATATAAATTCAAAAAAAAAATATAAAATTACTCATACTTTCAGAGTTAGAGCCTTGAATAGAAAGATTAGAATCCTTGCTAATATTCATATGCAATTTTAATTTGCAATGCAACATGAGAACTTTTCATAATTCCATAATAAACTAAAGGTATTGCACATAAAGCAAACATTCTTTTCTATCAAATTCAGTAGCAAAGTTCATGCCATTAAGTAGTACAACTTATAATTAATTTAGTAGCAGAAATAACATTAAACAAAGTAGAAAGGCCAGCAAATCTAAAAGTAGATGAAAATTGAACCAAAAAATAGAACAACTTATAAAGAATTTTTTAGTAGAAATCTGCAACAAGGAAGAGTAGAACCACAGTATAGGCAAGCAGAACTGAAGATAGCATAAAAACACAAATACAAATAGCAGAAAATGACATAGGCAAAACTGAACCATAAAAAATTTTAACCCAGAGACAACAATGGAAGAAATTTCAAAGTGGCAACACTAAGCAAATATTCAAATGAGTAGAACAACACAAAATAGAATTTTATTTATTTCACATGGGCCAAAATATAAAAACATAATTTCATTTCATTTGTTTCAGTGGTAGAATAACACAAGCAATAACAAACAACATCTGTAATGAGAAACTAGTGAACATTCACCTGAGCTAACAAGATAAAAGCACACAACATAAAATGAAATACTAATAACAGAAAAATTTTATTTCTATGAAAACTCTAACAAACCGAGAAGATAAAAGCAAACATAACAGATTAAGAAAATTAAAGCACAAATAACAAACCTAGTTTAATTGATTTGGTGTAATCTTGTAGAAAGCTAACAAGATGAAATAAAGAAACGAAGAAATAAAGAGCTGAAATTGAAGTCACTATTGGAAGAGCTGAAATCAAAATACAAATAGTACAATTAGAAGTAAGAGAACGCAGAAGAAATGAAGTAGAAGGAATAAAGAAATTAACAAACACGGTTTAATTAATCTGAAATGAAGCAGAAGCACATCGAACAAAGGAACAAAGTCACTCAAAATCAATCGATGCTCTCTATTATGGCTTCACTACTATCTGTATAGTGAATAAACTTAAATTAATCAATTATTGATTTCAGTTTAAGATAAGAGCTCAAAATGAAGCAAATGGGCAAAGAAGGTGCATGTAAGAGAGATGAGAGCTCAAAATCTAGCTTTGTTGAAGATGGAAATGAAGGAACGAAGCATAAAAAATAAAGAAACAAAGAAGGTTAAATAAAATCAAGATCAGAAAGAGGCGAAACAAAGAAGAAATGAAGCAAGAAGCGACGGTAGCTGCATTTTCGTTTTAGTCTTAACAAAACCAAAACAAAGAAGTTTAATTAGGGCATTTTGATATCAAAAATTCACACTTCAAAACTACGTAGTTTTGTTTAGTTTAGGTATATGTAGCTAAATTAGCTACTTAGGTTAACATTGAAACTACATAGTTTTCTTTAAAACTACATAATTTTGTTTAGTTTAGGTATATATTAGCTTAGATACTTAGATTAATACTAAAACTGCATAGTTTCTTTAAAACTACGTAGTTTTGTTTAAGTTAATATTAGTTTTATTTAAATAAACTTTATTTATAAATGATTTAAATTATTATCATATTTATTTAATATTAATATTAATTTGATGAAATATACTTTTATTATAAATATATAATCATTTCTTTAATTAGTACTAATACTTAATATGATGCTAATTTATATTATGAATTTTGTTAATAATAATATTAGTACATATGAAAATTTTGTAAATCTAATTCTATTAATATTTAAATTTAATACAATTGACAATACTAGTTTACACTAAAAATATATAATTGTATTATAGATACACAATACAATTGCCAATACTAGTATGTATTTCTATTAATACAATTGAGAATACTATCTTATACTAAATATGTATAATAATATTGTATATGATAGTAATATTAATACATATCAAGTTCAAGACTATATATATACAAACATAAACACAATTGACAATATCTAGCTTACACTAGATATATATATTGGTTTTAAACTTTATTAATTTTATATTATGTTTTAATTTAAGTAACAAAACGTATGCTTTGTGCTCGCCTTCTTGAAGGATCTTACCCCTTAGAAATTCTGTGAAACTTGTTATACTATTTGTTCTTGTGTTATTATGATTGAGTACAGTTACCTTGGGGTTGTACATTATGTTGTGCTATGTAGGTTGCATTTTGCATTCATACATCTGCATTCTGTTTATTATGGATACCCGCCTCGTGATCTTTGAGATTTTGGCTGGTTTAACGAAACAGTAAATCATTTTTAAATGTTCTACTCTTCTTCTTCATTTCTGTTTACCTTCTTTCAGTCCTCGGTATGGATGAATTTGTAATGAGTATAGAGTCCAAACTTTCGGTTTAAAAAATGCTCCTTCAGAATTTTAAAGAATTATGAATGATATTTTTAATCCATTTTCTTATTTTGAATAGGGTATCGGATCCATTTCAAAGCTTTGTTTAAAGGTTTGTAATTGATCGCTAACCTAGGAGTACCTCTTTCTATCTCACTATTTTTGTTAATATAGAAAGCTGCACAAGACCAAGGAAACCTGGATTTGGAAATCTGACCTTTAGACTTTTGATCCTGAATTTTTTTCCTATAATATTTTTCTAGGGTTTCATTCCTTTGGATTGGTTTAACTTTTATTGGAATTTGACGTTCATCAAAATTATTTTCATAGGGTAGATCAACTATGTGTTGCTTTCTACTCCAAAAAGCATTTGGAAGATCAGAACAAACTTCTTTTTCAATCTAGTATTGAAAATCCTGAAATTTTGATTTTACAAAATGATTTTGAAGTTGATTCTGAATTCTTTGTAAATTTACATCTTGCTGCAAATGCATCAGATGCATTTGTTTGACTTTAATTAAAGCATTAATTCTGAAATTGTAAATGGATTATGCTTTAATTAAATTTAAATTCCTCTTTTTGGCATTTTCAACAAAAGGAAAAACCAGATTTGAATTTCTTGCTTTAAAATAAATTCCTTGCTCATTGACCTTATATGAAGTGATTAAATTAATAAAAGGAGTCCCTAATATGACCATTGAATGTAAATCTTTTGTAAGAATAAAAAGATTCTTTAGTGCAATATTTCCTGTAACCACTGAGATTTCCACTTTGCCACCAATGGTCAGTTCAGAATCGTTTGCAGCTGCAAGTTTTTCTTTTATTTTCTGATGAAATCTTTTTAGGACTAAATCATATCTGATACAACTTAAATCAGCACCTGCATCAAATAATTTAATAATGTCTAATTTAAAATCATTTGAGAAAATAATTTTTATTTGAATTAAATATTTTCGAGAAATAATTTTCCTTAAAAACATTTATGTACTTCTTTGGAATTTCTAGATACTCTTCCAAGCATCCCAAGTTTTATGGTTCAGAAGGACCTTCATTGTCTTCTGAATCAAAACCTGAAACATTAGATTTTTGTTTGGAAACAAGAGATTGGATTACGTCAGAGTCTATTTGTTATTTAGCCTTAAGTTCTTTTAATTCAAACTTAATAGTTTTGACCTCTTTCTAAAGATCCTGAAGGGTTCTTACAGCAGTTTTGGTTTTCTTACCTTTGTCTAAAATAGTTGTCAAGTTATAACTATTTTTATGGTAGAAGGTAAGACGGAAAAAGAGGCAAAAGGAGTTTTTACAGTTTTTTCTTCTAAAGATTTTAGTAGTTTATCAAGATACTCTTTTTGAAGTTTGGAATCACTAATATGCTTAATAGTTTCAAGAATCATTTCTTGATCCCTAGTAAGCATATTAATATGTTTAGATAGTTTGTCAGATTCATCATAGGAATCTGAATCAGACATTGACAGAGGACTCAAGCAAAAGGATAGAAATTTTTTTAAAGACTTCTTCTTCTAATCCTAGTTCATAGAGTCTAGAGTTTACTGTTTAGTATTTGGTAGTGTAACCTTTTTTACCACACTTGTAATAGGTAATATCCTTAAGACTTTTCTTAGAGGGTTTCCTGTAAGGTTTGGAGCCAGATTTCTTATAAGGCTTTGAAGATTTTCTAGACTAGGAAGGCTTCTTATAGTAGTCTTCTTTATCAGGTTTATAATACCTATAAGACTTCTTATATTTGTGAGATTTGGATTTTCTGTAAGGTTTAGTTTGACACTTACCATTATAAGATTTGGATTTGGTTTAGACAGGATTGTTGAAGTTAAATTATTGACAGAATGTTCCTACTTCCTGTCTGGTTTTCTTCAATTCCCATTTCAGATTTTTTATAGCTTTAGATCCTAACAGATCTTAAGCCCTTCTATTTAGGTCAGGCTAATCAGATCACCATAAGTAAAATGGTCATAAGGTATTTGATTACCATGAGAAGATCTAATGGTATTTATGACCTTTTCACCTAACATTTTAGGTAATCTTGCAAGGAATTTCTCCTTCTAGAATGGCTAATTAGAGTCTTCTCCAAGCATGACTTTGGTCAGGAATGTATTTTTGTATGGTTGGAAGTCACTTAGCTTCCTGCATCTGAGGTTGCTAATAAGTTCAACATTTTTATCTTTGAGATGGCTAGGATCTCTTATAAAGTGTAAGGAGATGGTCAGGATAAGGGTAGACACATCATCTTCCACTAGGTTACCTCTATCATCTAAGATATGAGTACTATCCTCAAAGGTTTAGATTGTAGATAAAATCTATAATTGTTGCTCTTGGGTTAAGTGATAATCCCACTAACCCTTGAGTTGTCTAGAAAAACCAGCAATAAGGATTTTAGCTATGGCTTTGTCCGTACTACCAGTATGAGTTTTGTAGGCATTTGCTACCATGGTTGATGTAGGTCAAATTACATTACCCTAGTCTCTAAGACTAAGTATAGAGTAAGTAGGGTATCGAACACTCTGGAATTTGGAGCAATTTTGTATTAACCGGATAGATACTTAGATGGATAGGCAAAATATTATAATAGAAGATATTGAATTGTTCTAACTAAATCTAAGTTACTAAATAATTATAAACTATACTAACTAATCTAAATATACTAATAATAAATTCAAGTAGTGTTTATTAGAACCACAATTCAGAATTAATCAAGAACTATAAAGAAATAAACAAATGATTACATG
>CATIWO010897587.1:0-26017 GCA_949673435.1 Macaranga tanarius | reverse complement strand
AACCCACCTCCTGAGAAGGACTACAATGAGTGTTTTAAAAATCTGAAAGATGGAATTACAGGGAAAGAATACCTGGAACGTAGTCCTGTTCCAGTCTAATGTCCCCAGATACCTGGTGTTTAATTCCTGAACTAGCTCTGTGAGTGTGATAAATGTGATGATACCAGGGTAAAAAAATTGTAGTACTGACTAATAAAGTTAATAATTTTAGGAATTAAATTTTCACATCAACCTTTACTCTTACTAGTTAGTACTACATAAATTTTATAGTTCATTTTGTTCTTGCAGATCATTCCTCTGAAACAATAAAGCAGGTGCTTGTAGAGAAGTCACTAGGAAACCTAGCAAGGAAGAAGAGTGTATATATTTGAAACTATACATTGTCTATAGTGACTAGCATATTGAAATCTACACGTATAAAACAAACTTCTTGTGTAGAATTTGAATATTCTGAACAATCCTGCATCTTCTGTGCTTCAAGTTGATTTGTGTGCATAACATGACAGAAGGAGAGTGAAATCTTGTTAATCAGGGACATGGATGTTTGGAGACTTGATGACACAAGTATAATGTTAATCAGGGACTAGGTGCTTTCAGAAGCTACTGCTTTTACTGAACTCTTGTCAACAGTTATCAATAAAGCTATCCTCCTTTAGTATGCTTAATGTAGATCTTTTTCCTATGTACATTGACATGTTCTGAGAGAATGTTTTTTTGTCATGGAAAGGAATCTACACATCATATGGTGTTGCTGGTAAATGGCACATGTAAATGACAAAGGTAAAAACAATGAAGACAGACAGGACGGGTCATCTTTGATATACGTTGTTAATTTGATGCTTCAGCTCCAATTTTTACACTGTGGAGCAAAGAGAGCAACAGTAAAAGTTTGCAAAGATGACCAGGAGCTTGTGATAGTCAAGTTTTTTTGTTCTTTTTTTAAAAAAATTCCTCTCATCAAAATGTTTCCCAAGGAGAATCTTTTTCTGCTTTTCTGCATGCCAAGAGCTTGTGTTGGATAAATTGTCAAGATTTGAACTTCTATAATCCTGTCAGGATTTGACATTTAATCATCAAAAGCAAGTATTGAACAAATGATCTAAGCTTTGGTACAGAACGGATATAGGAAAATGACTTCTAATTGAAATATCTATCTTTTAACTAAAGTGTTTATAAAGAATTGAATTTGGAGAAATAAATAGAAAAAAATCTATTAATTAAAATATCCGTATCTACTGAAAATAATTTTGCTACACTAACAACTAATAGTTATAATCCTATGAATACTAACAAGCGAGACATGTCATAAGCAAATCATTACATAAATGCATTGATTTATATAAGTGATTTATAATGTTTTGATTGCAATCTGTTAGAACCATTATTTGAAAATTGAAAAGAAGGTGAAGCTGCAAGTGGGTATGATATGATCAGAAGTTGTTGGATATTGACAAAATTTTATAAACAGATAACAGGTTGCAGATCTTTCGATCTGTATCAATTTATACGTCAGCCTGTTATACTCTCTGCATGCAAAAATTTCACTATTTGGACCTACTTGTCTGTGTGTGTTGCATGCATGAGCCTTGGTTTAATTTCTTTTTGGAATTTTTTTTTTTCTATGTTTGAACTTTGAACCTAGATTAGCACGTGAGGGGCTGCTCCTTTCCCGCATGTCACGTGACCAGCACGTTATGGGAATGTGATATACATGTGATGAATGAAGAAGAATCAACCATATATAATGCATGAAACTGCTATTTCGGTATATTTGAAAAAGTGTATGCATCCATTATTTCAGTACTTGAAGAAAAATTCTTATATTCATTTTTCAGTATATTAAAAAAATAATGCATATTTATTATTTAATATTTAAATGTAAAATTTTGAATATGTGTTAATTAATAGCAATGAGTTTGGATTTCATTAAATAAAATTTTGAGTTCAAGTTTTAGGTAAAGAAAAAATAGGTGCCGGGAAAGTTTTATCTCATTAGGGATCCACTTGACTCAAACTTCATAATAGTTGAAGTTCTTGTAATGGTGAGATATCAGAAGAATAGAAGAATAGGAATATCAAATGTAAAAAAAAAAAAAAATTTGTTACTCAATTATTATAAGAAAATGTCAACTTTAATATTTAAAATATTACATTTTAAAAAAATATATATATCTCTTTTACCATTTTACCTACTTACTTTATTAATGGCAGTACTACTATATATATATATATATATATATATATATATATGCATTGATATTTAAAACAAAACTTGTCAATTTGTGTTTGCATTTAATTCTAGATAGTGACACTCAAAAAATGAAGTAATATTTTTGAGTGGTTGATTAATTAAACCAAACCCAAGTTTGATATATATCAATGAATCTTTTTCTTTTTTTGTATGCACACAAATCATTTCATTGCGTTTTGATGATTAAAGTCATTATGTAGTAAGTGGAAGATGATGCAAATCATTATTTTTTAATATATATATATATAAGGGAAATTTCATTTTGCTTCTGAAACCCCGCTCCAAAAGAAAGAATGAAAATTTGCATCACTTTCATTGGATGCTATAGTCCCTTATTAAAGTGACAAATGACAGGGCAATATGAAGGTTGAACTTGGTTGTTATGTTGCAGGCCTTATTGCCACAATTGCTGAGAAGTAACATTGAATTCAAAACGGCTATATACAATATATAACATTAACTAAATTCAAAGTTGAAAAATTAAGTAAATCAAGAAAAAGAAGAATTGGATGCAAATATATATATGTATTTTCTATATATATGTTATCTTTAAATTAAGACATTTACATGTTGAAAAGAAGCAAATTAAAAGAAAAGGTTCTTGTTCTTGTTCTTGTGCTTCTTCTTCTTTCTTTGTATTAATGTAATGGACCTTCAGATATATATGTAATAACCATATTTTCATGGAGACAGACGAAGTTATCTAATGAAAATTCAACATTTCCTACTTCTCTTCAAAAGCAACACACTGCCTGAAAAAAAAAAAGACCAAGAAACAAGAAACCTCCTTTCTTTATATCCTCCAAGAAAATTAATGAAACAGTAAAAATATATATATATATTCAAGAATTGTAGTTAGTAATTAGTACCATACATTGCAGAAAGCTTTATGTCTTCTGCTAGGACGTTCATCCATAATATTTCTCAGCTTCTTGAGCATTTCTTCATCCGTGAAAATGTGTCCAGGCGAGCTTAAGAAGGCGCTTCTTTTAATAGGAGGAGACCACAATCCACTTCGTTCATAGTCAAAATCGAACTCACTAACATCATAGAATTTGTTAAGAAGTCGGTCCGACACAGACTTGGAAACAAGTTGAATTTTTTGAGGAGAGGAGGAGGAAGAGACGTGAGAAGTAGACATAATGTTGAAGAAAATAAAGAACCAAGAAAAACAATTAAAAAAGCCACTCACAGCTCACAAGAGCAAGAAACAAGATTAGAATGTTTGAGATTGGTGAGACTGATAAGAAGGAGAAAACATATTTTTAGAGAGGCTAATGATAGTGAAGGTGGTGGGGGAGCTATGATAAAGACGTGTATGGCTGGCTGTTTGCAATCATAGAAAAGAGAGGTCATGGGCTAGCATAACTTAAGCTTTTCTTAAATTTATATTTAAATTTTTTTGATTTAAGAGAGCAACCTCTCCTGAGCAATCTTGGTACGTTGTTGACATTAATTTTTTTTTATACACGCAAAAAAAAAAAAAAAAAAAATTACAGAATATTTATATTAATTTATCCGTGTGAATTCTTTGTTTGATGGACATGAGGTACAGATTCTTCCCGTGGACCCTATTGCAATCATTCTTGATGAAGGGTTCAAATCCATGGTTGGTGTATGAGATCCCCATATACAATTTGGTTGGATTAGGGTATCATCATCTTGGTTTATGTGCTAACTATATATATTTGAAGTTGCTTTTGGGTCTATAAATTTAATTTATTTTTCATAATTAGCCCTCTAAATTTTTTTGTAATATATAGTAATCCAACCTCTAAAGTATATTTTTAAATTATATATACAGAAAAATAATGTAAGACTATACCAGTTTTACAAAATCAAAAATAGAATAAACAAATAATGTAAATTTAATTTTTAATGCAGAGTAATAAAACTCCCTATCTTAATTTTTTTTTTTCAAAAAAAATCATTGTTTAAAACCGAGAACTATATCCAATTTGGTGGGGGGGTTTATCATAGAGCAGTTGCTGATGATTATATATCATCCAATGATATGGGTACTCCTGTCTAGAAATATCATATTTTTGGATGCAGTAGGCTGGGTATCTCGAAGGGATTTAATTTGTAGGTCGAGACCACATATCCACCTTAAGTTATGGTGTCTCCACTACTAGTTATACTTATCCATTCTCCAGTTTAAAGAATGCATGCAATTATTTTGGCTTCTTTGGACTTCATAACATATAATAAGGACATTAAAGAAGTGATAACGATTATGATTGTATAAGGTTTCATTATTGAGTTGATGCACATGACACTTTGCTATTTTAACCAAAATTTGATATTAGCCACTAATTAAGCAGCTAGTTGTTGGGCGGTGATGGCAGATTCTATTGTTGTTTAGGGATGTAAACATAAATTGTGTATTGTATTTTATCTCATTTGACTATGTTTCTTGAGCTCTACGGCTAGAGAAACTCTCATATTAAACATCGGTTGGGTTTTGAATGTAAAAATTGACATATTGCCAATACTACATATGCTTTTATAAAATGGCTAAATCTATATAGCTAAACATTTAAAGAAATTTCCTTGGATATGTCAATTTCATTGTCTATGTAAATTGCCCAATTTTGCTTCCATGTTCCTTGCTTATTTATTCTAGAAAATTGTCTAATTATATCTATGCCCATTTGCATATATAGAGTGGAAAGCTAGACATGATGACAACGATTACATGACAAATATAAATTTTATAAATTGTTTAATTATTTTTTTATTTAATATTTTGGACTATTCAAAAGTTCAAGTACTAGTACATGTTTTTTCATATATAAGATTCGGATTCAATAATTTATTTAAGAAAATGGAAACTTTTTTTATCACTCAAACCAACAAATATTCGTTATTTAATTATTATTGTTTAAATAATTTTTTTTCTCTTTTTCCGTAATTACTCCAAAGGAAAATTGAAAATCATCATCACACTCAAGTTCATAATTATACAATGAGACCCGGCCCTGCATATACAACTTTATTAAGTTTTCTAAATAATGATGATAATTTAAGGTAAAACATTCAAATACAAATTCACTTTATTTTTGCAATTATTTGACCACATGTTAGCCTAAATTTCATGAAATGAAAAATTATCATGATGGATGTGGTTTGGGTCTAAGATTATTTGAAGAGTAAACAATTAAATATTAATATTTTAAAATTTAGAATATAAAATATTGTTAGAAAATCCTATAATTAATAAGCTAGCTAAAGGCAAATCATAGTAAATTAAAGGAAATAAAGTAGAAGGGGAAAAGGGCAGTTAATTGTCGACATCATCAGCAACAATTGGTACCAAAGGCATTAAATGATATAATTTACAGCTAAAACTGCACATGCTACTCGTTGTTAATGTTACCGAAAGTCATAGGTTACGATTTAAATCAACAGTTCACACTAGAAACCAGACATGCAAGACACTGCTATACCCTTTGTCTCAAAGAGGTGGATCGTTGTACTGTACACTTGATGTAGGTTCATGGAAGAGTATAAAAAGGCTTTATGTCCTCTTTCTCCGCATGAGCCGACATTTTTTTAACAATTACAATTGTGCGTATGTTTTTATATATGTTAATAAAGGAATCTAATTATCTAATTTGAGTGAATTATTACACTTATTAATTAATGAGATTCATTAAATTTTAAAAAGGTTGAAGAGTGAATTCGAAGAAATTAAATTTTTTGATTGTGAGGAAAGATCTCGAACACGAGACCTCCCATTCGGTGAGGCAACCATCTTTTTCATTCAAAATGAGACACAGTAATCAACATAATACAAAAAAAAATTATTTAGTAAAAGTAAAACAGTCGAATATTGCATCCAATAATTTAATTTGTACTTAAATTTGACTTAGTGATAAAGGCTTTAAGTGTACCACTTGAGGTGTGAGATTTAATTGGTCAAATATTAGATTTTTATTCTTGATTTTATTGAATGTTTCTAACTTTATAATTTTTTTTTCTTTGAAAACATTATTCGGACTATTTTTTTCTAAACATTTTCAAGAATTTATTCTCTGGAAGAATAACTATTGCATTCATTTTTTTAAAAGTAGTTTTCATAAACATTTATTTTGGGTGAATTCATTGTTACATATCCAAAGGTACTTACTGGGAATCCAATAAATTCTAATGATAGCAGTCACTCATGGTGATGCTTGAGCAAAGTCTTCATGAACATCGCAAAACAGATGCACCAAACATAGCACCTTTTTCCCTGAAGAAATCATGGAAATCTTTTTTTTCTTCTCTCTCTTTCTTAGTATCTTTTTTCTTTTGACAGGATTGGTCACATTTCAAAAAAATTTACCAATTTTCGTTAAAAATATAACTGATTAACCATACATAGCTTTATTTTCAAAATCGGTTTTTGTTTTTTCAAAAATTTTCATTTTTCATCAATTATATGTTTTTTTTTTTTTCCAGAGACCTATTGAATTTTCTCTTATATATGATGAATTGCCTCAATGTTAGACAAAACAATTCAATTTTTTACTGAGATTATGGTGAACCCAAAATATTAAAAAAAATTGAAATGATATAAATGGTTAGGTACTATCATAATTTAGACTGGGGAGTGAGATGGCTTGTGTCTGAGTTTCGGCTTGAAACTTATTTAGAGGTGTTTGTTTTAGCTGTTGGGATGAAGCTGTTAGCTGTTCAGTTTCCAACAACTACAAAATTTGTTTGGTTAATTTTTTTGAGAATGAGCTCCAATTTGAAATTTTTCACCAACAACTCTATTTTTAAAATTATATTTACTGTCTTATCCTTTTAACTTTAACTATTTATCACTACTTAATAAAATAACTTATTATCATTACTTAATATAATAATTAATTATTATCACTTAATAAAATATTATTTAGATAATTATTAACATTTTAATATTATAGTTAGTAAAAATATTAACCACACAAATAAAAATATTAAAAATTATATTAATAAAAAAATTTACAGCTCATTAATAATAATAATTTATTTAAAATAAATTGTCAAAAATTTAATAAAAATAGATATATTTATTTTTTGAAATTGTATAAATAATTAAAAACCATCTATAAGATTTCTAATTATAAGTATAAAATAATATTTTTTTAACATACATACTATTGTTAATATTTAAATCATATATTATATATAATATCTATATATGTAATTAAATACACTATCAGCAACTGTTGTTATAATTTTATCAAATATGTAGGATCATTTAGCTATCAACAACAGTTATCAGCTATCAGCAACAGCTTAGCCAAATAGTTCTTTAATAACGGAACGGACAGCTATGTTGTGACCCAACAAAACAATGTTTGAAGGATGGTCCATCGGAGCTGGACAGCTATGTTGTGACCCAACAAAACATTGTTTGAAGGATGGTCCATTGCTCAATGCCCAATTCCTAGTCAGGGCTTATGATTTGTCAACAGATTAAAATAACATTGGACCAACCTACATTATAGAGCCCTATCCTTTTGGACCCACTCTCCGGTTTTCCACAAAACTGTTAACATATACTTAACATATTTTCCCTATCTTATAGGACTATTTGATGGCATAGGTGATAGGTACATCGTTATTTAAAAAAAAAAAAAAAAAAACTACCGGAGTACATAGAATATTCACAAAAATAACTATAACTATAATGAGTTCAAAAAAATTATAATTATATTGAATTATACCGTTACAATACAGTTTGATACATCAAATTAGCCAATGAGGTCTAGATAAATAGTGTAAGGGAGACCTTAAAATCTTAAACTTTCAAATTTAATTTATACATTATCAAAAATAAAAATAATAACAACAAAATTATAATGATTATGTTAGGTGGCATGTGGTGTCTCTATATTGTATGTGTATTGAGTTCTATTATTCAAAAAATAATAATAAAGATAATAATATCGTTTTCTTCATGAACAATAGATAAATGTGATTTTATAAAGTACTAAAAGCACTGTCAAATTATTTTACAATTTTTATTTTTTTATTTTTTATTTTTTATTTTTTATCATGAAGGGAAGGGGTAGGGGATTCGAACCCCCTTCGGCATGTGCCCATCCCGCCCAACCCAAGGCTGATGGGCTAAAATTATTTTACAATTATGTATCAATTGCTTTGATATATTGATTGAATAAAAGACCTTTTGATCTTGAAGATTTAGCCTGCTAATTAACTAGCTTTCCTTTTTTTTTTTTGAACTGGGATATAAGATTGATTTTTTTAACCTATTGATACTTTAAGAATTATATCACTTAATTACCCAATTTTCAACTAACTTTGTCATTTTTTAATTGGCTATATATAATTACAAATTTTTTAAATATACTTTTTATTATAATTTTCTTTATGTGCAACAACACACTAGTTTTACAAAAACTACTAGTCATTGCTAGCATAGTTTTTTTTTTTAGCATATAATTGATGTGGTTAATTCCAATGAGGAAATCAAGAAGGTAGGGATTCGACAATAGATGTCAACACCTTTTGTCACTTGACTACTCATAGAAACCATTGCTCATTATAGTTTTGCTATAATTTTCTTTATATGCAACCACAAAGTTAAGTGGCTAACACACTAGTTTTACGAACATTATTAGTCATTACTCATTATAGTAAATAAAAACTTCATTACTCATTATAGTGAACAAAAAAGGGAAGAGTGAAGATAACAAATCGATTAAAATTTAATTGAAACAAAAACTTGTTATAGATGCATACTAGCACCAAATTTCTTGGAACATAAATCTCTAACAAAACAGTACAAAAATTGCATAACATAAATAAAATTTGCTTTTTCTAAAAATGAATCCTTATCATCTTCATTTTAATTTGTTAAGGAATTGGAACCAACCAATTAATTAATTAATTTATCTTAAACACCATCATCTTAAGAATCACCCCACAATTAAAAAAAAAAATTAACACTTTAGCTTTATCAAAAAAAAAAAAAAAAAAAACTTAGCGAAAGACTAAAATACCCATAGAACAGGCTGGAAAACCCCAATCACAGATGGCTAAAATCAAGGATATGAAGGTCATTTACAGTATCCTTCAAAAAGATCACTCCCCACTTTTTTCTCATCTCTCTGGAGGTGGAGACAGCAGTCTCACCCATTTCCAACTCACTCCATACAAACAAAAAAGGGTCAAAAAAACACACAAAGACACCCATTAATAACAAGCTTTTTTACATTCAATTTAAATAAAAATCCTTCTCTGTGTTATTGTCTCTTTCTTTATTTGAAAGCAAAATCAAGAAAGAAAATGGCAGGTTATAGAGCTGAAGATGACTATGATTACCTTTTCAAGGTGGTGCTGATCGGTGATTCTGGTGTAGGCAAGTCTAACTTGCTGTCAAGATTCACTCGTAATGAGTTCAGCTTGGAGTCTAAGTCTACTATTGGAGTTGAATTCGCTACTCGTAGCTTAAACGTTGATGGCAAGGTTATCAAAGCCCAGATTTGGGATACTGCTGGTCAAGAAAGGTCTGTGCTTGTTGCCCCCTTTTTTTTTCCCTTTGTTTCTCTATAATTTTGGATTTTGTGATCTGGGTTTTCACTGGTTTTGAAAGTTATGATCTGGGTGCCTTTTTTTTCTGAGATTTTGTGTTTGCTTTAATTTCTTTAGCTTTAAAGTCGGTATTTTTATGTTTTGGTACGGGCAGTATTCTACCTCTGCGATCTGGTTTTTAGTTAATTATGCTTTTGGCTGGTTGCTTGGGGTGGAAATTGACGATAAGTTAAGTAAAATGGATCTTTAATGTTTTGGGTTGATGTTGATGTTTGAGATTTGTGTATTAAGTAGGTTTACTTCTATTTTTGGTAGTTTTGGATTCAGATTTGGTATGGTGATTGGTAGATCTTGAAATTTTGTAGCTTTTGTGTGGTTTTTGCATGTCCATATTGCTTGTTGTAAGAGCAGTTTGATGCTGAGTTGGGAATGAAGTGAAAATATTGAAGTTTATTCATTTGGGTTTTGTCAGTCAGATGTTAGCAGATGCCTGTAAAAGGTGGATTGAACTTGTTATAGCTGTTGCACTTTACATTGTGTTTGCTAAATTTATAGACAGGTCTTAAATCATATGTTCTTGCTTTTGCATTATGTTACTTGTGCTGAGTTATGTGGTTGCCATATATGTATTCTCCTGGCCTTGTGCCAGAGACACGATGTTATTGTGCTTAAATTATGCATGGGGTCTTCCAAGTGGTTTACGTAGGCATTCATTGTCATTGTGTAGAGCCCATCTGTTGGACTGAATGCTGTAAAAATCAGGATCTCCTAAAGTTGTTTGTTTTTATTTTAACCCTGATAGTAATGGCATGAGAAAATGCAAAGGTAAGTTAGATCCATTAAACATAGCTTTGGTTTTAGTTAAATTGATTGTGGGATTCCTAAATGTGATGGAGTCTTGCCTTCGGACTTTTCTAGTGCTTTGCTCCTAAAATTAGTGAGCAGAGTAGGAGATACATGGGACGGTTAGAAACTTAGAATTGTAAAGTTGTATAAATCATGCAATCTTCTCTAGGAAGACATGTATATATGGATCAGGCATATTCTTACATATGCGGACTTTTGCATGTATATATGCGTGTAAGCCTGCTGCTTTTGTGCGGGCATGTGATTCATGGAGGTGCAGAGAGTGTAAAATTGAATGTGTTGCCTCTGCTCTAGAATCTTTCTGTAGTTTCTTATAGTTTACATATATCTATCGCTTTAGTTGGTTTGGGTCTTAATATATTTTAGGAAATAGCTACAATAGGCATTACCAGTGGTTATGACTTTTTTCTTGAAGCATTACTAGTGGTTGATTTGGCTATTAGTTTACATTATTGAATAATATCAACTATCTTGTCACTGATTTCATTACCTCTAGATCATCATCGGCTCCTTATTCCATTTCCTGCTAGTTCCCCTTTGGTTGTTAAGATTTGGACACAATTCTTTCCTTTCCCTTTTCTTATAACAGTTCCTTTCATCCATGCTATTAGCATTAATTTTTCTTTTTTCTTGTTTTCTTTTTAGACTACAGAATCAGTTTTTGGCATATTTATCCCCTGTCAAGTACTATGTGCATAGATTAAATATTTAGTCAAAAGTATTTTATTTTCGTTACTCAATCTTTAGTATAGTATTATGTGGTTTGCCTTTTGCAATTGTAAGAATAGCTTATGCCCTTCATTTTTAGAATGTCCTCCTATACTGCAGATTGAAATTTCAACTCATCAAACCTAAGGTAATCTCTTACTGTAGAAAGCTATTGATAATTTTTGGTGCTTTTATAAACTGTTTGTGATGGTTATTATAAGTAGTTTTAGATATGAAGCCTGGGCTTAAGGTTGCACAAATCCTAGTGGTTCAGGTCAAGTCCACATGCTTTGCACTTTCAACTGTAAACCAAAAAAAAAAAAAAAACAACCAAAGGAGCCTTTGAAAGATGCCTTGTACAGTTTGGTGGTGGTGGAACTGTAGACCTTAGCTTAAAATTTCGTTAAGATGTTTAATGCCATCTTTGGATCCTGACACTTTAACTAAGCGACAGTAACTAATTGATGCTCTTTACAACACATACAAAAATCCTGAGTTTTGCAGCCTTTGGTTTGTTTAAGCCTATTTGAGTTTCAAACATTAAGACATGAATGTTGTCAAACAATCTTTATAGTTCAAGTTTTTGGGTTTCACTAACAATTCAATATGCAATATCTTCTCTGCTACTTCATCTTTGGTAACTGGGTGAACAGAGATATATGCATATATCATGTTGGTGGTGCTGTAGAATTTATGACATGTTATTAAGTCCAAGCTATATATTTTTTTTTATGACATGTTATGCCATCTCTGCCATGCTTGTTCATCTTTATTTTCATTTATATGTCTTTTTTTTATCACACTTATTGTATTGCATGTACATTAAAGTCCAAGCTATATATTCTTTGGCATAGCCATTGTCAACATACAACAGTGCCTCTGAGCAACATATTAGTGTGAGTAAATGCAAAAAGGTGAATGTGTTTTGCTGATGTGTGTCGTGGCTTTGATTTATTAAAGATTGACGAGGTCTGAGGAATTATTGGAGTTTGTTGTGGAATTAATGCGTTTAATGCATTTCACAAACAGTGTTTTTGTACAACTTACATCTAAATTTAGTTACAATAACCACACCAAAGGCAAGTACCTAACAACTTGCTATTACATGCTAATTTCATTTAATTCCCTGATCATTACCTCAGCTTGTGTTTTACTTAACTATCACTATGGCCCAACTTTCCTGTCAGTCCAATTCAGCTACCTGTCTATGTCTGTATTAACTACTTTTAAAATCGGCTCCAGCAATTGGCGTTAGCTGAGCAGTTCTAGTTCTCATGCTTCACTCCAATTGCAATCCTAATGCTGCAATTTTAATGAGAAGTATTGTCTATTGTTGCAATGGTAGCAGTGATGCACTTGCTAGACCAAAAAGGTGCAGATTGGGGTGTGTTTGAGGCATAATTTTGGTGGTAACAGTTGCTGGTGATGCCCTGGCGGTAATGGAAATGGAAGCTTTAGAAAAGTATCATAGAATGGAAATTTACTGGAGTTTTAGTGATAGTTGGCTGGTATTGTACGAATGTGGCCAGTTAGGGAGATGTGGTAGATTTCATCCTTTCACTATTCCTACCCACTATATACCGCAGATGGTGGATTATGTTTCTAAATAGGATTTGTTAGAAAGAAAATATGAGCTGATATCAAGTTTCTCTTTATAATAGAGTGTAGATCATCTGGTTTTGGCTTTGGGAATTAGATGTTGTGTATGCTCAAATATACAGGGACCTGGCACAGGACTTTACAGAAAATATGAGCTGATTTCGAGTTTCTCTTTATAAATAGTGTAGATTATCTAATTTTACAGTCATTTGTATGTTTTCTGAGTATCAACATCTGTAGTATGAAAAGTTGAATATGTGCTGCTATCATGGGGGGGTTATGATCTTTTAGAAACTATTGATATTGTGATTTACCGCTCAACAGCGAGACAATTTCTCATTTGCTGTTCAAACTGTATCCCCAGAGATTGTTATTGCATGATGCAGGATGCTGAGTCGGTTTACTAGGTGATTTGATATCACCATTCAGATTACAGTGTTTTTCATTTATGCATGCTGCTACTTTTGCAATTCTGTATACTCAAATTGTGGTTGATCATCCATTTGCATCTCTTTTACTTCTCATTGTTATTTGAACTTATTACTTCCAGTTTGTGTTTTATAGGTACCGTGCCATAACTAGTGCTTACTATCGAGGAGCAGTGGGTGCACTGCTCGTCTATGATGTCACCCGCCACTCAACATTTGAAAATGTTGAAAGGTGGCTAAGGGAATTGAGGGGTCACACAGATCCCAACATTGTGGTGATGCTCATAGGTAATAAATCAGATCTGCGCCACCTTGTGGCTGTTTCAACTGAGGATGGCAAATCTTTTGCTGAAAGGGAGTCCCTCTACTTCATGGAAACTTCTGCTCTGGAAGCTACTAATGTGGACAATGCATTTGCTGAAGTGCTTACTCAGATCTACCGTATTGTGAGCAAGAAGGCTATGGAGACTGGCGACGAAGGTGCTGCTTCAGCTGTTCCATCCAAAGGAGAGAAAATTGATGTCAGCAAGGATGTTTCTGCAATGAAGAGAGTACGATGCTGCTCTAGCTAGGAGTTTTGTCAGAATTGTTGCGGAGGATGGAGCCGGTTTGTTTTGCTGCATCTATATTTATGTACACCATTATTGTGTAAAATTTTCCTAAAGGTGCCAACAGTAGGAGAGGTGGGGATTGATTTTTAAAGTTTTTTCCTTTGACTGCTAGAGAGCTTAACTAGGAACAAGGTTATTACAATATTGCTTTTAAAATGGTCTGGGTGAATTCCTACCATCAACTTATCCATTCAGCTGTATTCATGTCTGGAATCATATTTTCTGCATCAAATTGATAGGTAATTCAACAATCACTTTCAAAACTTTTGATTGCATTTGGAGCTATCATTTTGAGGCTGACAGTGTGCTTTACCTTTTGCAAACCAATGCTTC
The DNA here is from genome assembly GCA_949673435.1 of Macaranga tanarius. Lineage (NCBI taxonomy): Eukaryota > Viridiplantae > Streptophyta > Magnoliopsida > Malpighiales > Euphorbiaceae > Macaranga > Macaranga tanarius. The sequence continues at coordinate 11,687 of CATIWO010897587.1, read as the reverse complement.
AGTTTCTTATTCAAGTGCTATAGGCATCTCAATCTTAACTGGGGTTGGTTCCATTATGATCTTTTAGCAGAATATTAAAGTCACATCTGCTTTCTCTGTGCTAAAGAATCAAATAAGAATACCAAAGATACGGTCCAGGAGGATCTCTTTCAGTAATGATTTTATTTCCTCTTTCCATTAATCATATGATTAAAATAAAAATCTTATGCAACTTTCTTCAAATGCATATTGCTTAATTTTCTTTTTGATTCTTAATCCATGTTTCTTCCTGAACTATAAAAAACAAAAAAGTTTACATCCTTTGTATGTTTTAAATTCATGTCATTTATCAACTTCAGCTAATCCACATTTGCTAAATAGAGTTCTAATATTTATTTCATTTCGTTCTAAAATTATGTACTCTTTTTATTTATTTTTTCTTGTCTCTTTGTATTAGAGAGCTTGTTAATTAATTTCATATCTAATAAATTATTTTTGTATGCTGTGAATACAAAAACAAAAAGATACTGTGTGAGTCCCTCTGTTATGTGTAGTCTGATTGCATGCTAAAGTTCACATATGATACACACATCTTCACTGTATTTGAGTTACTGTGATCATTGTTATAGTATTTTAGACTAATTTTTATATGAAATTAATTTGAGATTAATTTTACTTTTAGATTTGATGCATTTAGTTGATCAATTTTTGTAATCTCTTGTAATTTTTCCTCAACCATGTAATTTACCATCATGTTTAAAAAAAAAAATTAAAAAAAGAGAAGAATACAAAAATAAAAAGAGCAGAGATTCCTCAAATATATAACTACAAAACAGACAGAACAATTGATACGGTATTATAAAATAATGCAATATATTAGGTTTTTTTTTTTTTTTTTTTGATCAACAATATATTAGGTTAGTTGAATGCATTATGATTTAATGAATCATGTTTATTAGTATTTATTTTTCAACAAAATGTTTAGAGTATGCATTTGCTTTAATTAATAAAGGTTGCTTTCATTAAAATCTTGTAATCTTTATCTCTAAACTGGCCTTTTTGTTTTTAGTCACGCATTCCCATATATATATATATATATATATATATATATATATACATGTCATGCTAATGGTAGTGGATAAGGAGGAAATTTTGATTTAGATTTAATTAACAAGAGTTAGCTTTTTATTTACATGACGTTGTGGTGACTTAGCACGTGACGTTGTGCCATATGCACGTGTTAGATATTTAATTGGGTAAAAATTTAATGTTCACACAGGAGATCCTTTTTTTTTGGGGGCAAAGGTACATTTTTGCCCTTAATGTTTACTCTGAGGTTCACATAAACCCTTAAACTAATTTCAGGGCCACATAAACTGAAAATCAATGTTTCTTTGTCATATAAGCCCTCATGTAGATGGTAGTTCATTCTCAAACCTACCAACGTTAAGTTATTAGTAAACAATACCTAGAAGAATACTATTGCCATATTATTTCATATGAAACTACCGAAGCCCAACCAAATAAACCTAACCAAGTACAAAATTTGAAAGCAAAATAACTTTATAGTTAATGACATAATCAAATCACCAGCAACATTTTGATCTCCACAGAAAAAATATAAAGCATTAACCATAAAATAAATATAAAAATGGAAGCAACAACAGAATCATAATTCATAAAAGTTTTAAAAATCGTAAACCATCAGTAACAATTACCCAAAAAAATAAAAATACATAAATGGCTTAGCAGTGAGCCCAACATTAAGTCATTAATCTTCTATTAAATATATTTTTTTTTAAAAATCCTAATATGAAATCTTCAAAACGCAGCAGCATCAATAGCTTCCATGAAGGTTTTCAGTATACTCTTCCCCAGAAGCAGCCTCACCGCTCTTCTTGTTATGCTTTATTGCATCCCTCTGGTTCCTCAAGAACTGTGGATCCATCTGTTCACACAAAATAACCAAATTCCCTCAAAAACAAATTATACCCAGAACCCTAACGACATCTAATTTTTTTCATTATTTTTCCTTGGCCCCTCATTAGGCTCTACAAACTGTCTCCCTAACGATAGAGACTTCAAGATCAAAGTGGTCTGAATCCCTTATGCCACCACTTGATTTCAACACATCAGAAAAAAGTAATATAGCACTGGAAGTAAATGAAAGCATTCCTTTCATCATTGTTTCTCTGAAAGTAGGTTCTTGTCCTAAGTTGTAAACTGGGAATGACTAAAAAAGAAACGTCCATTTATAGTGTAAGAACTCTGTTTACTCTCCCCAAAATTTAACATCTCCCCTGATTTTGGCTACAAAACACTGAAATTTCTAATTCTATCTATACTCCTATTAAATCTGTTATACTCTCGACAAGAGTCAAGACCACTAAAATTGAACAAAACCTAAACCTTATTTATCATATATATAGTCTGATAACAGGATTCATATAAAAATAACGACAACATTAACAATTTTTTTTTTGAATTTAATATACAAATAAATGAATTCACCAATTGCCTTAATTTAAAAATATGAATAAATGAAACATCTTAAAGAATTGAAATTAAAACCAAAATCAAACTTCAATATGATAAATAAATAGTTAATTGTATTAGAAAATGGCAAAATTTTAAGAAATGAAAAGCAAAATAAAACCACAGTTAATTGTAATAAGATTGAAATACCTAGCAATTGGAGGATTTTTAAAAGATAATTTGTCTTAATGGAGCCATTATTTCTCTCTTTTTATCTTTCTCTCCTTCTGCTTGACATGATCGTACCCCAATTGAAGGTTTATCTGGTTGTCCTTCTGCTTTCGAGCTAGCTTCATTTTTTGGATTTCATCTTCAAGGTAAGAAACTATATAGGGTGAACAAACATGAGATATGGTGATGGTGAACAAACAGCAGCAGCAGCAGAGTCCACGTTGTGAAGTATAAGCATGTGATATATAAGCAATTGATGGAGTTGTTTCAGAGGAATTTGATGAGTGGTCATAGTGGCGGTGGAGAGAATTTGGTATCGGAGATGTCGTGGAGTTGCATTTGCGTGGAGGTAAAAAAGAATACATCAACCGAGTTTTTTTTTGGTCCCATTTACTAATAAGTTAGCGGTAGTATACTTGAAGTGAGCTGACCGTTTGCATAAGGGCTTATATGACAAAAAAAATATTTATTTTCAGTTTATTTGGCTCTAAAATTAGTTTAGGGGCTTATATGAGCCTCAGAATAAACATTAAGGGCAAAAATGTACCTTTGCCCCTAATTAAAACATCCAGCTTTGGTTCCATTTGTTCTTTTAGGGTTTTGATCCATTGCTAACAAAAACAACACAACAAACAAAACTCTTTATGGCGGGGGCTGGAATCCACCCATACCACCAGCAGTGGCCACCGGCGGCTGCTCCTCCGCCTCCACCAGCTGCGGCAGGTGCGGCTCCTCCTCCTGCAGTCCACCATCCGCCTCCAGTCCTCGTCGATAATAGCAATCGCGGTCCAACGCACGATGAGGTAACTGATTAATTTTGGATCTGATGGCTAGGGTTTAATACAAATTTGAATGATTGAAATTGTTTTTTTAATTATAATTTATAGGTAAGAACAATATTCATAACTGGGCTTCCAGATGATGTGAAGGAAAGAGAATTGCAGAATTTGTTGAGATGGTTACCTGGTTATGAGGCTTCTCAAGTTAACTATAAAGGAGAAAAGCCTATGGGTTTTGCTCTCTTTTCCACTCCTCAGTTTGCTGTTGCTGCTAAGGATGCACTTCAGGATATGGTTTTTGATGCGGATGCCAAATCTCTGTTGCATACTGAGATGGCAAAGAAGAATCTTTTTGTTAAAAGAGGTAGTCATTCAAATCATTCCACTGTTTAGCTTATTCATTGCAATATAATGAATGCTAATTTACACGCACTTGCAAATCATCGTAACGAACTAGTGCTGAATAATGATTGTCTCTATGTACATGTACTGCCCTTTTTTAAAAAATTTTGGATTGTATGATGGTACGTTTGCTTTTAGGTTTGACAGCCAAACAATTTCATTTGGAAAGAAATCACGGGGCAGTGGGAGATCTAAAGTTATAAGAGGCAAACATGATAGGACTATGAAAGATTTATTTTACTTGAGAAAGCCTTCCTAGGGCTAGCTTAATCTAAAAACTAAGTGAAACAAGCATTATCGTACAGGTTTGATCAAATCAAAGACTTAAATTAAAGCTTCTAAAGACATCAATTAGAATCTTGAATTGCTAAGGAGAACAGGTTTTGATGTAAGCCAACCTTAAACAGGTAATAAATGTTTTGACTTTCACCTTTTGTGATTGAAGACACTCATACAGGATGCATCAATAACATTAGCTGACAATCACAGCAGGTGAACTTTAATTTGTAGTTGACTTATCACGTTTGGAGTCTTAGATAGTGTTCATTTAGACACGACTCCAATGGGCATTTCTTAACAAAACAAATTTGTAGAATTTTTGCTGAGGAATCTTGTTAAAGAATAATGACACTAAAAGTTCTAAAAGTGTACCCATTTTTACAATTAAGTGCTAAAAGCTTTTTTTTACAATCAAGTCCAAGAAGTTATCAAAAGAGTTCCTTAACTCTAAATCTGATTAAGTCAATGCTTGAATTTTCTTAAAAGAAAATTAAAGAAAGGATAGTAAAATAACTATAAGGGTGAGGAATAAAATATGAAGTCAGTACAATTTGGGTTTTGACTTGCCTAACAAATAGGAGTTACAGCCTTCTTTTAAGAAGTTATAGGACCTGATTGTAAAAACTTTAGTACTTCATTCTAAAATGAGTTTACTTTTAGGAATGTGCAGGAAAAACTTTTTAATTCCATTTTTCGTTATGTTTGAACATTTTTAAAAAAAAAAAGTCGTGAACTTTATCCCAGTTTGAAATTATGGACTGTACTTTGAAATAGTCACCTATAGCAAAAACTCGTGAACTTCATCCCTGTTTGAAGTTATGGACTGTACTTTGAAATAGTCACCTATAGCTTGTACTTTTGTTAATGGATGCAAATAGGGGAGAGACACCTAAATTTATTTAATTGCATATCAAGTTTCTGATTTGGCCATCATTGAAAGATACACCAATGAAGATATAATTCTAGTGATGTTGGATCATTGAAGTCATTTATATATAGTTTCTTGATTTTTTAAATTTATGATGTGGCTGGTTCATAATTGCTAAAAAAAAAAAGAGGGAATAACTTTGGTAGCTACCTAAAATCTTAACCAATGAAACAAAATTTCCTAGAAAATACCAAAAGCCTACCTAAAGTCATTTTCTGCCACTAGCACATTTTCAAAAGCCTAAATTACTGAATGAGAAATAGCATAATGTATTCCTTTAGAGATGGAAACCATGAGAGGAAATATTTTAATGTGGTGTTATAATCTAGGTTGTTGATTGGTGTGGAATTGCTATTATGCCTACTTGACAGTTTGCAAGTCCAAGAATGTCTGTTTTGGATGCAGCATTTATTTCGTTTGTTTGTCAACGTAAATGATAATTTTGATGTATAAATATTTAGTTATATGCATTCTTAACTTCAATGGGCTGTTTTTCAAAAAAAAAAAAAAAAAAAAAAAAACTTCAATGGGCTGTACATAACTTATGCAAATATTTTATTTTTAGTCAATTATTTCGTTCAACATTTGGTATAGTTACTGTTATGTGATTTGTTTTTGCTAATTTATAGGAATAGTAGCAGATTCTAATGCTTATGACCAAAGTAAACGATTGAGAACTGGTGGTGATTATTCTCACACTGCTTATACAACTCCGTCTCCTTTTCACCCTCCTCCAGCTCCTGTTTGGGGACCACATGGGTAAGCTTTGTCCTCTCAAAATCTTAAGTGATTTGTAGATTTTGCAAGAATAGATAATTGCTGTAAAATAGATTCCAATTGTCGTGCTTTTTTAGAGATGCAGTATTCTTTTGAATGTTATTCTCTTAAAATCCGTACTCGTGTGCTCTAGGTATATGGCCCCTGCTCCGCCTCCATATGATCCATATGCAGGATATCCAGTTCCTCAAGTACCAATGCCTGCTCCTGCTCCAATGCCAGCTCCTAGCAGTTATTTACCTGTTCAGGTAATGTTAATCCTATTTTAAACAGTTTTGGTTATTTATGTCAATTAGTTACTGCATTTTTTTCTTCAAAATTTCAAAGTTCTTTTTCCTGTCTTGTTACATGATTTTAGAGAACTCTGGAAGAATGCAAACTTTGTTTCATCACTTACACTTGTATTTTGAAATGACTACAAATGATCTTTTATTCATGTTTTGGATTTCCCTCCATTTTTTCATGTTTTGAATCTCTTTCCATTTTCTGTGTTCCTTTCTCAAAATAAATTACTATTGCATATCCTTTGTTGGCAGAATTAAATGGGCCCATTTCACACTGAATTTGAAATTCCTCAACCTTTATTTCATCTTTGTCTCTCTCTCTCTCTCTCTCTCTCTCTCAAAGAAACATAGCCCTTTCTTCTACTTGTTTGGTTGCATTGCTAATTTATAGGAATAGTAGCAGATTCTAATGTATTTTTAGTCAATTATTTCGTTCAAACATGTCATTCTCTTCTTCATTGCCTCATTCCTGTAGTTTTAGACACAACATAAGTTGCATTGCAATAACGAATTGTCTGTCAATATTCTTGTATTGTATTTTCTCAATATATCAATTTTATTTGAAAATCACTTTCATATTGTTAGCAGTTCTGTACCCCAGCCCATTTTTCCCTCCCTCCCTCCCTCCCTTTGATATAAGACTGAATTGAAGTAAAGGGCCTGCTAATAGGACAACCCATATATACAGAAGATTCTTTTTTCGAGGATGTAGAGGATACTGATTTGTAAGAGCAAGAAGAGAACTATGAGCTGAATGTATACAAAATAGAGAGTACATATACATTTAGTTTATTGCAACCTGACTAGTGACTAATACTTCATGGATGGTAAATGTTACCTTATTATTGCTTATTTTTAATATATTTCTGCTTGGTAGAAATTATGTTATGTTACTGGTAATATTTAACTTCAGATGTGCAAATACTATAGGTATTTGAGCATCTAAAGTTTAAAGATTGAAGCATGCAAGTTTGGTGACCTTGCGACCTTTTTTTTTTTCCCTTTTTTTCAGTTTTTGAAGCAAAATATTGTTCAAAATACTACCTTAATAGATGGTTCGTGGTGTCATAAATGAATCCTCATCAACCTTGTTCTACAGTTTAAACAATGACAATTTCTCCTTGGAGCAACTTATCTCAACTAAACCTTCATGCCAAACTAGTAACTTAAACTCAACTAAGCCTTAATCTGAAAGTAGTAAGGTTGGCTAAAAATAGATGCTTTTCCTCTACTTTGCCTGATTTAGAGGCTGCATATTCAAAAGGATTCAGGTCCCTTGAATGCTTTTCACCACTTAGCCATGTGTTCCTAACTTCATCCTTGCTTTATTATCTTTTGTAACTTTAATGTTCTCCATAGCTTGGTATATTTCTTGATCTAGTGTTGCATGTGTCCATACCATCCCTTGTCCCAGTATATTTTCTTATGTGGTGTCAACAGGTGTGCCATAATATTTTCAGACATTCATGCTAGCATCCTCATATTTGCTATGTTGATCTTGTGAATGATGGTTCATAAAATTGTCAAACTTTTTCCAGATTTGCAGTTTGTTCTGTTCTTTAAAAATTACCATATTTGGTATTCTTTTTGAAATTGTGGTCAGATCATAGACTTTTCTTTGATTATATATAAAATTAGCTGGCAGTTTGGTAGTATAAGGATATACCAAGGAAAAGATAAAATGATTGATCATTGGTAAGCCATCCATTCTATCTATCACCAAATGTGCTTAACTTTTCATTTTGTATGCTAATTTTACCAATGTCTAATGGGCAAGTAAAAGTGATTATTTGCAAATTACAGACTAATTATAAATTGTGCAAATACTTACAATTGTTTTTGGCTAAGCCAGTAGTCAACTATGATAATAGAAAAATAATGAGAACCCCAACAAAACTTCTGATGACAATGGATAATCCTGAGAAGCCAGAATCAGTAATTAAATGGACATAGAAATTGGACATAATTCCTGTACTTTTCTATTTCCATATCACTTGTGAATTCTTGTACTATTTTTGTGCATATTCTTAATTTCTATGCTTTTCTCCTCATCATTGCAAATTGTTATACTATATTTATACATGTTTTTAATTTCTGTAATTTCTGCTTTCCATATTGCTGGCAAAATTATTTTTTATACTATTCGTGTGCATGTTATTGATCCTTTTTTTCTATTGCTTAGTAGTGTTGTTTGTGAACGTACTGTATCACATCAGTTTTGTACATTTATACATTCTGTCGATCACCTCCCATCGTTTGTTGTTGGTCCTTTTGAATTGTTCAAATTTGTTCCTTTGATTTGCTTTTCTGAAAATATCTCTCTATTTCATGGAAAGTGAGTGCATGAATGATGCTTGCTTGTTCACTAAGTAGGTTTCTCTAATTATTATTTTTATTGTCTTTGATGCTAATGCAGAATACAAAAGATAACCCTCCTTGCAATACCCTTTTTATTGGTAATCTTGGAGAGAATATCAATGAGGATGAACTGAGGGGTCTTTTCAGCGTGTAAGAATGTCTTATCTTGGCTAGTTTTGAAGGTGCTATATATTTTAAAACTTCTTGCTGATCAAGGGTGTTATTTTGTATATTTATTGCCATGCAGACAACCTGGATTTAAGCAAATGAAAGTTTTGAGACAAGAGAGGCATACTGTTTGTTTTATTGAATTTGAAGTAAGTTGCCTTTCTCTTGATCAGCAGATATTATCTGGTTTAGATTTTTTCCCCTGTAAACAATATGCGGGGAATCATATTTTATATTTTGAATTCTGAAAGTTCTGATTTTTGCAGGATGTGAATAGTGCAACCAATGTGCACCGTAATTTGCAGGGTGCTGTTATCCCAAGCTCTGGTTCTGTTGGCATGCGAATACAATATCCTTTTAGCATTTGTTTATCTTCTTCTTCTTTTTATTTTTATTTTTTGACTATGACATTATACTTGTTCATCCATCTGGCTTTTATCCTTTTCATTCTAGTCTCACTTAATTTTGCTGAATTCTACAATAGGGACTGGGTAGGGATGACCGTGAGTTCAGGTTTGAGATATCCTTATCCTACCCATGTTATTTCATGAAGGGTCAGGTTTCGGTTGGGTTGGGTTGGGTTCAGGCATTATCCATTTTTTTTACGAATTAAAATTTTTATACACTATATATTGCTTTTATGTGCAATTTGTATGTAGAACAATTTATTCTATATATCTACTGAGAAATATGATAATTTTGTTAAATAAGGTTTAAAGTTAAATTTGAACGTGCTATGCATATATATTTACATGTAAATAATAATTACATTTTAAATATTTAGACAAGTATTTGGGCTGGGTATGGATAGGGTATGCCATTACCCTTTCCCAGCCCATTAGGTTGGGTGAGGTTGTTGTACATGACCTCATAAAAAGAAAATGGAAAAATTAGATTAAGGTACTATATAATATTATTTGAAATGTTTTTCAGCATAGTCTTTGAGAAGGATGGAGTTGTGTTATGATTTGTTTTATTTTATTTTTGGGCATAGGCTTGAAGTTGGTATATAGATGAGTGCTATATTTTGTAGGATGTCTTGTGTGTTATGTGCTGTTTTGTGTGGCATCAGGTGTTGTAGATCTTGCTTCTTCAAAAATGTCTGTCCTTTTGTACATTAATGTATGTAGTCTACTAGAACACTTTACTTTTAGTAGATTCTGACGCCCTTTCTTTTCGAGGTTTGGCATAATACTTTTTCACTTCCATGATGTCAAAGTTGGATAGTTTAGTATGTGAAGTTCTTAATAGATCAATACTTGGAGTCATAAAATGTGAATTTTTTTTACTTAGTCCTTTGAAATTATAAAATTTGATTTCACTTTAGATTTTGAAATTACAAAACGGCAAAGTAGGCTCAAAAATTATAAGTTTGTGTATAGTTGGATAATTCAATGTGTGAAGTTCTTAATAGAACAATACTTAAGGAATATAATGTGAAATTTTTACCTAGTCCTTGTAAATTATAAAATTTAATTTCACTTTTGTTTTAAATTAATATTTATAAAACACCGAATGCCCTAAAATTCTAACTCTGTGTGTATATATACATGTATGTATGAGGACAAAAAGGTGTGCAGGAGATGTTATATACAATCTGCTTGTAACTTTTATTCTATATTTGTTTCAGTGATTCAATATGTATTTGTTCTTCTTGACTTCTAATGTACATATTCGAAGAACCCATTTGGGAAGCGGAAAGATGGAAGCCACCTTGTTGCTTCTCCCACTGTCAATGGAGCTCCACCAGCTATGACCTACCAGTAGCTTGAAGGGGATGTACTCTGATCTTGAAATACATGATAGGATGCATCTTGCAGCTGTTGCATGCATCCATTTCATCATCAACATCAGCATTAGCATCTCTTCTCAGGTGCATCGATGCACATAATGCCATCATGAAAGCACCATCTGGTCATGTTATATTAATTCTTCCAGGACATGCATTTACCGGCAGCATATATTGATGTGTGGATAACCTAATAGGGACTAAGACATGTTTACCATTGGTAGAAGTGGTGCATCTGCAGCTTTTCTTGTTATAATTTGTGGTGTTCTTTTATTTTTGTCTTTTTGTTGTCCATATTCTACATCAGTATTAGGATTACTTATCCTAATTGACATCTTTTTACCTGTGAAATTTCCCATGATAGGCTTAGTTACATAACATTACTTAACATGACATCCTAAGCTGCTGACATATCATGACACAAATTTAATGGGGCAATTCATACCATCAGTCATGTATTCTTAAGGCATTACCACTACCATTAATTGACATCAACACCATTTGAGTAAAAGTTATCACGATGATTTAGCATTCAGGTAATTAAGAGCATCATAATAATAATAATGATCTGAAGGATGTTGGGGAATATATGCCCTTGTGATTTATATGCAGGCTTTTCGATACAAAAATGAGAAGCTCCCATTCATTTGAGGAGGCCGAGTATTGCCGCTGTTCTTAGTATATCTTCATTCGGGGTTTTAGATTGACAGCCGTAAGGTGTAACTTTTTGTGGGATCTCAACTGCTTTATTTGTTGGATTTGCAATGAAAAGGTGAGTGGTCGGTTGGTCAGATTACACAAGGAGCATTGGGCTCTTGTTGTTAGCAGTGCAGTTGGATAAAGTGGGATAGGGAAAGAGTTATGCAAGCTAGAGGATGATTACTCTAACAAGGAAATAGGGTTTTTAATTTCTCAGGTGTTTCATTAGTAGTGGTCCAATCTTCTACAGGTTGAGACCTCTAATCCTCTTTCTTCTATTGTCCCAAAACGGGTATCCTATGTGGTCCTGATTGCCATCACAATAATAGAGGATTAATTGCAGACTGAAACGTGGGTATGCATATTTCTAAATTTTCAAACAATCATCTTATAGCATGTACAGGACGTGGCTTTTAAAATTTACATACAAAATTTCCTTCTTCTCTTGTAGTTTGAATTTAGTTTAAAATTTTAACTGTTAACCTATAAAAAGATGTGTTAACAGTTAGATTTCTACGAACGGTGTTCATCACTAATTG
>CATIWO010897451.1:0-12766 GCA_949673435.1 Macaranga tanarius | reverse complement strand
GATATTGAAGTGTTGAAAAAAAAAAAAATCAACCCACCCTGATAATAATATAATAAAGTCACATAATATTTATGTGTAATTTTTTCCTTATAAATATATGAATTCCATCATGAAGGCTCTTTTTTTTCTTTTTACTACATGCAAATTTAGAAATTCTACTTACAATGGAAAAAAATATAATGCTGAATTTAGGAATATCTTGTTTAATGGAAAAATTAGAAGAAATTTGAATTGTTATTATGGAATCATTTTAAAGATAAAAACTCTTGATTTTGTCCTTTTTTTAAGTTATAGTAGAATTGTAATGCCCTCACCAAAATCATCTCCATTAGTATGCATAATGTAAAGAATTAATGATGGTAAAGGATATCTTAACAATAATATCACAATAATTAAATACTAAACTTTTAAGCTATTTCAAATTATTACATCTCTTTATACAACTCGAGGTTGACATTATATTACATAACAAATTCTAATGTCATTCTCTAATACTTCTAGAATTATCTATTTTAGCCATCTTCTTTATCGGCGTGCTCCACTGCACGGTTAACTCTCAACTGCTAGCTAAGCAGATATTGAACACCTATACTGAAAATTTTAAAACAAAAGAGTGTGAGTAATTTCATTCGGAAATTGCCCTGTGAGTAGATAAAATAAACTTGAAACTTTATCATGAGAAAATCACTAAACAATATTTCCAGTAAATTTCATTAATAATAATCAACTGAATTTAAAACATCTTTTCTTATTTAAATAATCCAAATATTCAAATACTAGTTGCATAAAAACAATTTCTTAAATCATCGACTATAGTAATTCTCTTTTTTCTTTTATAAAAGTAATAGAGGCTCAAAATCACATAATTTCACAATTAAGTTTACTAAATAAAGTGAATCGACTTGCCCTATGCCTTTATTTTCCTAATCTCAACCATAAGTGAATCTTTCCTAATTTAGGGAATATATTAAAAATTCCATTAAAATTAAATAAGTACACTTGAATAATATACCTAGAACATCATCACCAAGCTCATAATAAGAGCATCATCAAAGTACACAATATCTATGATACTATAGTTTCCATCATACTACGATTCACAATCTACTAAAATTTTAAATGATATAAATCAGTCTACAACTGACTACAGTGATGCTGCTTAAGTGTGATCAGTATTTAAACTAATGATAATTCAAGTATTCAACTAACTTTATATATATATCTGGCTCCAGACATTAGCTATACATATATTTCGGTATAATATGCACCCGGCCCTTAGCAACGACTATGCATACTTCCAACTTATATCTGGGATAATGTGTACCCGATCCCTGGTAACGGCTATACACTTACCATCGTAATTGATAAGATAACATATGCATCCGGCCCCATGCATCGGCTGTGCACACTTACCATGTGTATCTGGCCCCAGGCATCGGATAGACCTGTATATAATAACATATGTATCCGATCCCAGGTAACTACTATACATATAAACCATCTCATATTTAGATGGTAACATATGTATTCGATTTCGTACAACGACTATACACATTTACCAATCACATCTACATGATAATATGTGTGTCTGGCCCCAGACCACGGCTATACACACTTACCATACCTACCATGTCCCCGGCATGAATTTACACTTTAAATGGTAGTATATGTATTCGGCCCTAGGCTTCGACTATACACAACTACCCAATTCTGCCATTCCTCATACATGGGATCTCTAACTCTTAGTGCTTCACAAACATTCACAGAACTTTCAAACCTTGACTTTCTTTTATATATGATTTAGTCTCTTTATCTGAGACACAGAAAGTACATAATATATATATATATATATAGGTTCGGGTTTATTTAATTCCTTAGTACTTTCATAATTTGGTTTGATTTGGTTTAGATTCATAAATATATATATATTTATGGCTCGATTTGGTTCAAGCTCGAGAATATCTTAAAATTTATTTATACTGGTTTGATTTGAGTTAAATTAAATTTTCCAGGTTCAGTTCAGTTCATCATCTGAACCAAAATATCTAGGAACACACACCCAGATCTGCAGACTTTTGTATAAATTCACTGTTACAAAACTAAAACTTGGATTTTATCCAACTAAAAGCTCATAAAATACTTGTAAATCATAAATAAAATAACATACATCCCAAAATCATTCCAAATACCTCTAGATCTACAATTAAACTCAATTTCTAAAAATAAAAATATTAATATTCAAAATAAAATAAAACTCTATAAATTCTTTAGTAAGAAAATCACTCACAATTTTCTCTTGCCAATAAAAATCTAATCTTCTTCAATCAATTCTTGTCTTCCTTTTTTTTCTTTCTCTTCTTCTTCCTCTCTTTCTTCTTTTTCTCCTTTCTCTTCTTTTCCTTTCCCTTTTTGTCTTCTTTTATTCTTTCTTTCCAATTTTTTTTAACTCCATTTTCTTTTCCTTTAAGCCTTCATCTTTCTTTCTTTTCTTTCTAGCTCCCTTTACTTCCATTTGTTTCAACTACATCCTAACTTTCTTTCAATCTCATCCTTCCAAATCTCCATTCAATTAATTCCAACTTTATTTCTTATATTTTATATATTTTTTTATCATTAATTCAAATTAATCTGGTTCAAGGACATGAATGTTATAGGAATTATGAGAATAAATATAAGATATATGTAATTAGTGGATAGCTAAAATATTTTTGTATAATTTGAAACAAAAATATTTTTTTATTTCGTAACTCGTCTCAAATTTTAAAAATAAATTTTATTTTTTTCTCAGTTAACGTTTTTGGCTAACTACTGCAACATTAGTGGTAGCTTTCAATTTGTTGTAGTTTTAGCATAATATTTATTTTTCAACTACAAATTTCATTACAATCAAAATTAAAAAGGCAAAAGGCCAATAGCAGCAAACTGCTACAACTAGAAAAGAGACCAAATCCAATAGAATATAACAATAAACTACCTCTCCTTAATTGTTGACTAAAACCATAATCACCAAGAAGCCATTGCAAAACAAATCAACTCAACAAAGAGGCTAAAAGCTAGGCAAGGTTCTAATTAATAGAATCTCATGCTAACGTTGGAATTCAATATAACATTAATCAAATTTTTTTATATGTTTAGTTCACTCATGGAGTATTGAATTTTAAGCTATATGTATTGCATGTTGATTGTCAAAATAAAATAAAGTAGCTTAAGGATGTGGAACATGGAAGTTTGTAAGCAAATATTAAAACTATTTCTATTCACAAATTGTAACAAAAGTTTGTATTCTACCTCAAATAAATTAAGGTTTTGAAACACTTTGTTGCTATTTAAATTTTCAAGACCTGAAAAATGGACCAAGAAAAGCCCAATCTAAGTTAAAAATAGCTATAGAGAAGCATTTGATGAGAAGAAAATTCTTAGACTGAGTGCCCCTTTTTTCCTTCTATCACCATTAGACTCATACTAATCCAGTTTAAGTAACATTCGTATGGTGATAAAGAAACTAAAAATTATTATTTTTAAGTAACTTTATAGAAGATGCTATAAGAGTATTAACATATTTTTCACCCAAAAAGCATTACTTCATTTAGTATAAATTAATTACTGTTTGATTTGAATCTATCTATTAGTTGTTACACCTAGTAAAAAACTCAAGTGGATCAAAATCCTTAATTTGGAAAGCATCGTTGAGATGAATTTTAATAGAATCAAAATAAAAAAAAAGATCATTAACATACAAGATAAAATCATCAACATAAATCCACAAAAGCAATGAAATATGTGTCTTGTTACATATGCAAAGTACACTCTTAAATTAAAATTGTGTGATGAAAAAAAAACTGTAGTTAGTAATAAGGGAAACATATATCATATTGCTCAATTAATAATTCTTTTCCACATTACTCAACTAACAAGTAAGGAGGCACCCTCCTCCATACATAAGGAGGAAGTGTCTTATATTTAGATTGAAAAAAAAATGATTAAAAAACTACCAATGAGCAATGCTAAAATTTATTTTTTTCTTTTAATTTATAATACTATAATTAATAAATTGAGCTTGTTTAATGAGTTTGGATTTGCACTCAGTTTGTTTGTGAATTTGACTCGAACGAGTTTAAGCTTTTGATATAACCCTTTGCTAATCTAACTAGCAAGAACTATAACAATCTATTGGAACCTTACCAAGGATCTATCTAGCATAAACCAAAGAAATTAGAACCCTTTAATTATCTAACAACTAAGAACTCTAATTATCAAGGGGTAAATTTACAACTCTAATTAAAAAACAAATTCAAAAACAAATCTCTTCACAAAAACTTAAGAAAATTCAAATTCTAAATAGGCATCAATATATGGACGAATTTGAGGTCTAATACATATATATATAGACAACTCTAAATCTAAGCTAAATAGGTTCCTTGTAAGGATAGGATACTAATCCTTATAGGAATAGAAAATTATATAGTCGTATCCTTCCCAATTAGATTAGGATAATGACTACACGTCTAGATAAACTAAACAACTAACAACTAATCTCTTAATTAGACTATGATAAAACAAAATAATAATTAAATGGATAGTCTTTTAATATTAGGAAACAACTAACTAATCTAAATACATTAAGGATAATTATTGATGTGGGCCGAATTATTCTTCTCTTTGGGCTGCCATGTATATTTGGCCTCTCTATGATTCATGGGCTTAGAAAAAAAAGCCCAACACATGCTCCATGTTGCCCCTTAGTCCAATGCATATATTTGGACTCTCTTTGGCCCAAGTTCTTTATATTGGATTAGATGTACATATATTGGGTCCAACTCCATGGGTGCTGAATTGGTGTTGACCATGAGTTGACTTTGACCTTTGACCTTGGTGTTCACCATGAATTAACCATTGACCAAATGACCTTGAACGAGTCCCATAACAGCCTTTTTCATCCTCTTACCTCTTGCTTGTGTAATTGGGCCTCCATCACAACTTAATGGATCCAAATTCTCCTTGTTTGTTGTAGTAGAATTTGCATCTCCCTCTTTAACTCCTTCCATGACCGAATTTGGTGCAGAAACTCCACGATCATTCGTATCACTCCCCCCTTCCTCGAAAGGATTCGTCCTCGAATCTATACCTTCATAATCAAAAGAAAGAAGGTCAAAAACATTAAAAGTGGCACTAACATTATACTCATCTAGGAGATCTAATTTGTAGGCATTGTCATTGATCCTTACTATAATTTAATACAGTCTATCTCCTCTTGGTTTTAGCTTAGATCGTCTCTGTATAAGAAACCTCTCTTTGCTTAAGTACAACCAAACCTAATCACTAGGTTCAAAAACTAACCTTTTATGCCCTTTGTTCCTTTGATCCACCACCTGTTGGCTCCTTTTCTCTATATTTTGCTTTACTTTCTCATGAAAATTGTGCATAAAATCTGCCTTTTTAGCACCATCTAAATTCACACGCTCATCCAAAGGTAAAGGTGATAAATCTAATGGTTTTAAAGAATTAAAACCATACACAATCTTAAAAGGTGAATAATGAGTAGATGAATGTACAACCCTATTATATGTAAACTTTACATGAGGTAAAATTCCATCCTAAGATTTTATATTCTTTTTAATGATAGCACGCATCAATTGCCCTAAAGGTTTATTCATAATTTCAATTTGACCATCAGTTTATGGATAACAAGCAGTACTAAATAGTAATTTAGTTCCTAATTTCACCTACAAGGTCTTCTAAAAGTAGGACAAAAACTTAGCATCCCTATCAGTAATAATAGTTCTAGGCATACCATGCAAACGTACTACATCTCTAAAGAACAAATCAATAATATGTGATGCATCATTAGTTTTATGATTTGGAATAAAATGTCATCTTAGAAAACCTATAAACTACCACATATATGCTATTATTACCAAGCCTAGTCCCAAGTAGCCCAAGTACAAAATCCATGGAAATATCAACCCAAGGTGAATGTGGAATAAGTAATGGTGTATACAATCCATGTGGATGCACTTTAGACTTAGCTTATAAATATGTTATACAATTAGCACAATACTTAGACACATCAGATTTCACATTCGGCCAAAAGAAGTTCTCTTGTAAAACATCCAAAGTTTTAGCTATACCAAAGTGTCCCATCAAACCTCCTTCATATGCCTCATGAGTTAACATCAAATGCAAAGAACATTTAGGCATACAAGGCTTATTCACACGAAACAAATACCCATTATGCCTATAAAATTTATCAAAGGCAGCTTTCTCATGTGCATTATACACAGTGCTAAAATCATGATCATATGCATACAACTCTTTAATATGCTCAAAACCAAGTAATTTAGCATTCAAAGTAGCAATGAGCACATACATCCTTAACAATGCATCTACCACAATGTTTTTATTACCTTGTTTATATTTGATAACATATGGAAAGGATTCGAGAAACTCACTCCACTTAGTATGCCGTTTGTTGAGTTTATTTTGTCCCTTTAAATGCTTCAAACTTTTATGGTCGGTATAGATAACAAACTTCTTAGGTAATAGGTAGTGTTGCCATATTTCCAATGCCCTCACTAAGGTATACATATCCTTGTCATATGTTGGATAGTTTAATATTGTAACATTTAGTTTCTCACTAAAATATATGATTGCTTACCCTCTTGCATAAGCACAGTGCTAATTCCTACTCTAGAAGCATCACATTCAATCTCAAAAGTTTTGTCAAAGTTAGGCAAAGCAAGAACATAAGCAGAAATTAACTTAGACTTAAGCATATTAAACACTCTATCTTATTCATTACCCCACTTAAAACCAACATTCTTTTTAATTACTTCTATTAAAGGGGTGGCTATGCTAGAAAAATCACTCATACAATTCCTATAAAAACTAGCTAAGCTATGGAAACTATGAACATCCCCAACATTCTTAGGTATAGGCCAAGATTCATTAGCCTTAACCTTTTTATTATCAACCTCTATACCATACTCACTAACAATATAACCTAAAAATACAACTTTAGGCACACATAATGTATATTTAGCAAGCTTAGCATATAACTTTTATGCATGTAAAACACTAAAAACAGATCTAATATGTGAAATATGCTCTTTTAGTGATTTATTATACACCAATATATCATCCAAATACACAACAACAAATCTACCTATAAACTCACACAAAACATGGTTCATCAAATGCATAAAAGTACTAGGTGCATTAGTTAATCCAAAAGGCATGACTAACTACTCATACAAACCATATATTTTCTTAAAGGCAGTTTTCCATTCATCTTCTATTTTCATTTTAATTTGATGATATCCAGCCATTAAATCAATTTTAGAGAATATACATGCACCATGCAATTTATATAATATATCATCTACACGAGGAATTGATGGTGATACTTTATAGTGATTTTGTTAACGGCGTGACAGTCAACACATATACGCCATGTTCCATCCTTTTTAGGCACTAATAGAACAGGAATAACACATGGACTCATGCTTTCTCTATTTAACCCTTTTGACAATAACTCATCCACTTGTCATTGTAACTCCTTTATTTCTTTGGGGTTGCTCCTATTGTCTGGTTTATTTGGAATTTGTGCTCCAGGAATGAAATTAATTTCATATTCTATTCCCCTTAATGGCAGTAAACCATCAGGCATAGACTCAAGAAATAGATATTAAAATTTCTATAACAAAACTTGAAAATAACTAGGAAGAGAAGAGAGAATTAGGTTAGAGTTAAAAGATAAACATACACCCTTGAATACTGATAGTATCATAGGCTACCTATTTAGATAAGCCTTTCGAACCTCACCCTCTCTTGCAAAGAAATTGCTTTTTACCTCTTTTTTTGCCACTCTTTGCACAATATTCTCTCCTTTTGCATTTGCACTCTCATAAATGTTTTTCTCATTGTGCATCCTCTTTATTTTCTCTCCCTTTTTCCTCTCTAATCTCACTCCTCTCTTGGCTTTTCTCATAACTCTCTTTTTGTTTGTGCACATTTTCTTTTTCATGTGCACTCTCACATTCACTTAGAATATTTTGATCTTCATACACTTCCTTAGGCGTCATAAGTAATAAATTGACAGCTTTACCATTCATCTTACATGAAAAACGGTTAGAAAATCCATCATGTATAACACGCTTATCATATTGCCATAGATGTCCTAATAATATATGACTAGCATACATAGGTATTACATCATATAAGACCTCATCATGATAACGCCCAATAAAGAATGAAATTAATGCTTACCTAGTAATATTAATATCCCCACTATTATTCAACCATTGTAACCTATAAGGTCTAGGATGTCTAATTGTTTTCAGTCCCAATTTATTAACGAAACCAGAATTAACAACATTAGTACAACTACCTCCATCAATAATCATACTAAACAATTTATTATCGATCATGTACCTAGTATGAAAGATGTTTTCATGTTGTACCTCATCATCCTTAGCTTGCATATTTAGAGCACGCCTTGTAACCAATGTGAAAATTGGTCCTTGAGGGGCTGGCTCATCACCCTCCACGTCAGAAGCATCCTCTAATGGTGGCATATCACTTAGATCATCATCCTCATCTTTACTTACCACCTCCCCATTATATAGGGTCATTACCTTGGCATTCGGACATTATGAAGCTTTAAGTCCATATCCCAAACATCTAAAGTATTATATATGTCGTGACTTACCTTTAGATTTGTTATCCTTAGGTTGTGGTTTTGGTGTAGAGATATCCTTGCCTTTGTTTGCTCACCTCCTTTATTTCCTTTCCAATTTAACCTTCATGATGATGTTGGAGTCAAAACAACCTTAGTTTTCACATTTAATTTCCTTTCAACCTTGATTGCCATATGTACTATATCCTCCAAATTTATATAATGATGCAATTCAACAAGGTTAGTAATTTCATGATTCAAACCTGATAGGAAATGTGCTATGGTAGCTTTCTTATCCTCTTTAATGTTTGCTCGAATCATGGCCATCTCCATCTCTTGGTGATACTCTTCAATACTCTTGGAACCTTTGTTCAACCTTTGCAATTGGTTGTATAACTCCTTATAGTAGTGTTGTCATACAAATCTCTTTCTCATGATGTTTTCATCTCAAACCATGTAAAAACAGGGTCTTCTCCACTTCTGTTCCTAATAGAGGTAGATTGGTCCTACCATATACTCGCATAATCAATGAACTCAACGGCTGCCAATTTCACCTTTTTCTCTTCAGTGTAGTTATGGCACTCAAATACACGCTCTACCTTCTTCTCCCACTCCAAATATGCTTCAGGATCACTTTTCCTATGGAAAAATCAAATTTTCATCTTAATTGTTCCCAAATTCCCATCTTTGGCTGCCTCCTCTTCCAAATCATCAAAGAGGCTTCATTTGGTATCCCTTGTACGACTAGGAGAACCTAGTTCTAACCTCTCCAACCTTTCTTGGACCTTGTAATTTTCACTCCTCATGTCCTCTTATTGTACCATTATCTTTTGTAACATCCCTTGTATCACCTCTAAAGTGATTTTCTCCTTAAGATCCAGGATATAAACCTGTAAGAAAATGATAAAAAAAAGTCCTATTCTAACACTCCCTCATGTGTTTCACTCAAATAGGAGTTAGTATCATTCTAATGCACTCACCAAATTGATCACACACAGAATTCCCTTTTAGTTCTTATTTGAGCTAGGAATTTTACTATTTCTTTCCAAAATAATTGTAAATTAGGAACCTTGATAATTAAAGTTGATGATGAAAAGAATGGCCTTAGATATTCGGCTAAGAAAAATTCAATCTAAAGCCAAATTTTGAATTTTTGACTTTTGTTTCTTCTTTTAACTAAATATCACTAAAAACACAAAACTAAACAGATCTGGAAGCCTCCAAATACTTCTTGAAGCTTAAATCATAATATGTAATTTTGGTGCCTTTTCGGTTAGTTTTAGGTAAATCTGAATTTGGGGACTATTTTATTCGTGAATTTTTTGTAATTTTGGCTTTTTAAGGGGCTGAATAATGTGATGTAAGATGAAGGATTTTGAATTTTTGAAAAATATTAAATCTTGGATGTTTTCTTTAAGATTAAAGTCCAAGATTTGTAATAACATGTGAAAAGAAGGGGTAGAAAGATAGATTGATGTAGGGGCTGTTTGGTTTGATGTAAGAAAGAGAAGAATTAAAAAATTATGAAGATGTTATGAATTTGTAAGGGTTTGAAAGATGCTTACTTGGTTTGGCATAATTTGATGTAAATTGGCAATGGATGGCTTTGATGCAATGGGCAACCTCCTTACTTTATTGTTGGTCCAACCTTTGATGCAAAGTTGATGATGATCTTGTTGATGTTGCCAAATCCTTTTTGAATGATGCACTTGTTTTTATATGTTGATGCACGAACACAAAAATAAAGGATACATAGCTTATACTAGAGCCTATGCTCTAATACTAAACTGATATAACCCTTTGTTAATTTAACTAACAAGAACTATAATAATCTATTGGAACCTTACCCAATGATCTATCTAGCATAAACCAAAGGAATTAGAACCCTTTAGTTATCTAACAACTAAGAACTCTAATTATCAAGGGGCAAATTTATAACTCTAATTAAGAAGCAAATTCAAAAACAAAGCTCTTCAAAAGAACTTAAGAAAATTTCAATTTTAAATAGGTATTAATAGATGGATGAATTTGAGGTCTAATACATATATATATATATATATATATATATATATATATATAACTCTAAACCTAAGCTAAATAGGTTCCTTGTAAGGATAGGATACTAATCCTTATAAGCATAGAAAACTACATAGTTTTATCCTTCCCAATTAGATTAGGATAATGACTACACTTCTAGATAAACTAAATAACTAATAACTAATCTCCTAATTATATTAGGATAAAATAAAATAATAATTAAATGGATAGTCTTCTAATTAGACTAGGAAACAACTAACTAATATAAATACATTAAGGATAATTATTGATGTGGGCCGAATTCTTCTTCTCCTTGGGTTGCCATGTATATTCGGCCTCTCCATGATTCATGGGATTAGAGATAAGCCCAACACATACTCTATATTGCCCCTTAGTCCAATGCATGTATTTAGACTCCCTTTGGCCCAAGTTCTTCATATTGGATTAGATGTACATATTTTGGGCCCAAATCCATAGGTGCTGAATTGGTGTTAACCATGAGTTAATTTTGACCTTGGTGTTGACCATGAGTTGACCATTGACCAAATGACTTTGAATGAGTCCTGTAACAGCCTCTTTCATCCTCTTACCTCTTGCTCGTGTAATTAGGCCTCCATCATAGCTTAATGGATTTAAATTCTCCTTGTTTGTTATAGTAGAATTTGTACCTCCCTCTTTGACTCCTTCCATGATCGAATTTGGTGTAGGAACTCCATGATAATTCACATCAGCTTTAGTTTTAACACTCAAGCTTAAAAATTAAAAAATTTAAGAAAATTGAGCTCATTAAAAATTTAACCAAAATTGAATAGGGATAAGTAAGAAAAAAAATTACATTGTGGTTTAGCATTTTAAACTTTTGGGCTTGTGTTATTTTTTATAATATTTATATTTTTTGTGATATTTTCCATTAGTAAATTTGAACCAAACTTAGTAACACCGTTTATTATGATGACATGGATGCGAAAATGTTGATGTGGATACAAATATGGATGTTGACGTGCTGACGTGGATGCCAATATAGATGTTAATGTGCTTATGTGGATGCTGACATCAGCATTCACCTCGGCATTTGTATCATCACAGTTAATAATGTTAGTGAGTTTGACTCAAATTTGCTAACGACATATTTCATAAAATATTGAAGTATCACAAAAAATATCACAAGTTCAAAAGTGAAAAAGTGTTAAACTACATGGTACTTTTTTATACTATCTAATTGAATATTTATAAATTCGGATAGGCTGGACACACTATACATTGTGTTGGTTCATAAAATACACTAGTTCACAAAGTGGTATAGTTTAAAGATAAAAGTGTTGTTGTTTTACGAGAAATTGATGTGATTAATTACTAACTAATTAATATCTATAATTATTTAAAAACTGTAGAAATTAATTTTATTTTTGAAGTTAAAAAAATCCTAAATGTATGTAAGAGGCTTTAATATGGTACAATAAAATACAATGCATATTTGAGAGTCGTAAAGAGAATTAATATTTAGAAGCTCAGTATAATAAAAACTAAAAAAAAAAATTCAAAAGCTCAAAAATTAATTTTGCCTAAAATTTTTATTTCATCCTTAAACCATTGAAATTGTAATTTATACTTTTGAATTTTACCTAATTTTTTGTTACATTTTACATTCAATATTTATTTCTTTAGCTTATTTCTCAATCATAAAAGACTCGAAATTTATTTAAAACAAAATATTTTTTATTATACTTAGTATATTTTAAACATATGTATATATATATATATATATATATATATATATACATATAAAATTCCATTTATGTGGAGTGGAAATGGTAAGGTGTATAGCCTCACAGAATGGGAGATCTCTCTCTACATCCAAACATTCAAGAGATCTAAGTTCCTTAAATACCATAAATGGATCCTTTAGAAATCCATTGTGCCTCACCGGTTGGTGAATGTAGTGTTCCACTATATACATACCAACACACATCGCTCTTGTAGCCCTCATAGAGAAATCTATATATATATATATATATATATATATATATATATATATATATATATATATATATGTAT
>CATIWO010897327.1:0-13592 GCA_949673435.1 Macaranga tanarius | reverse complement strand
ACGGTTCATTTTATATCTTCAAGATTTGGCTACGGGAGAAAAACTATAAAGAATAATTTATCTAAAATCTTTCTCAAGGTATAATAAATGGAAAAAAAAATTGAGGTTAGTTGAGTTTATATATATGATTTGATTTATATTTATAATGTGATGAATTTAGTGTCATACTTCTCAATTTTTTAAAATTAATTATAGTTATATTGTCTATAAGTAATATAATTGATTAAAATTGGAATCAATATTAACTTATTTGCACCACTATTATAATAATAATTTCTTTTCAATTATAATATATTTGTTCCACAATAATAAGAATTGATTTTATATTGATTTTAAACATAAGTGATGTTTATATTAGGTATCAAGAACTAGAGAAATTCTTGGGTGAACCAGATTCGCTATGTAGAATTATAGACCCTCTATTAGAAGGGCTATTTACCAAAATATGGTCCAAATTTTCATAAATACCAAATTTGTGGTTGTATAAAAAAAATTCCAACTTTTTTGGTTCTTTCTAAAAAAAATTCTAATTTTGTGGTAGTTTTTGATGATGTAGCGTTGGGCTAGTCAATTCACCAGTGCTACTGGCAAAATGCTTTTTTTTTTTTTGACAAGGCATTTCGCCTGTGTGAGAGGTGAAATGCCCTGAGGCATTTCGCCTCTAACACAGGCGAAATGCCTTCATTTTACAAAAAAAAAAAAAGTGAAATTTGGTACAGTAATTTGATGGTATTTCGGAAAAAAATATATGGTATTTTAGAAAAAAAATACCACGAGGAAGAGAAAATTACGGGGAATTTTTTCACGCAAGCTGTGTTCGAAACAGATGTCGGAATAGTAATTTGATGAATAGTAAAATAGTAACTTTTTGTAGAATTTTGCATGTTACTATTCACGTAGTACAAAAAAATTATAGTATTTCAAAAAAAAATACCACGAGGAAGAGAAAATTACGTAAAATTTTTTGACGCAAGCTGTGTTCGAAACGGATGTCGGAATAGTAATTTGATGAATAGTAAAATAGTAATTTTTTTGTAGAATTTTGCATGCTACTATTCATCGTAGTGCAAAAAAAATTATAGTATTTCAAAAAAAAAATACCACGAGGAAGAGAAAATTACGTAGAATTTTTTGACGCAAGCTGTGTTCAAAACGGATGTCGGAATAGTAATTTGATGAATAGTAAAATAGTAACTTTTTTAGAATTTTGTATGGCCTTTATTTTTTTTGCATGGCCAACTTGTGTTATTTGTGTTATTTTTTTGCATGGCCAACTTGTGTTATTTTTTTTGCATGGCCTTTATTTTTTTTGCATGCCTTTATTTTTTTTGCATGGCCAACTTGTGTTAATTTTTTTGCATGGCCAACTTGTGTTATTTGTGTTATTTTTTTGCATGGCCAACTTGTGTTATTTTTTTGCATTGCCAACTTGTGTTATTTTTTTTGCATGGCCTATATTTTTTTTGCATGGTAAATTTATTGTTATTATCGGCCAACATTTTATTATGGCTCTCATCAATTCGATGGCCAATATTTTTTTTTAAGGCTACTCATTTCGCCTGTGTTACAGGCGAAATGGGTAGAGCATTTCGCTGACCACACAGGCAAAATGCCTGTGTGGTCATGTCCCTCCTTTTTTGTGACCCATTTCGCCTGTGTGACAGGCAAATTAGGGGAGATTTTTTTTTTCAAATCGCCACTCTGAAAGGCGAAATGTTTGAGGAAAATTTTCTCCCCTTCCTACTTCGCCTGTGTGACAGGCGAAATGACTTTTTTGAAAATTAAAAAAGTCAACATGAACCATAAAAACGGAATTTTTTTTACACCACCATAAATTTGGTATTTAGAAAAATTGGGAATATAAAAAAGGAAATAGCCCATATAAAAAGGTTACCGAGCACAGTAATCACAGTTACCCATTAGCCAGACAATTGAGGGTCATGCGATCCTGCAATCAATTGCAATTGCAAATAGTTGCAATTTCCAATGCGAAAAAAAAATTAGGTGACACCTCAAAACCTGCAGCATATGTTTGTGCGGACGTAACTAATTTTTTTGTGAACTAATTCATGCAGTGCACAGCACAGGTGGAATTATCCTTCATCCCTAAGAGGGAGACCTATTGCCAATGCTCTTAAATGGGAGGTTCTTTCAATGTTAATGATTTTACCGATCAAGTCCCTTAGAGATTTAAACTTTATATCTATTTTAAAGATATCCATTTGTTTTCAACCTCAATTACATTTGAAGCAAAATATATATAAAAAAAAAATTAGATGCAGGTACTAGCTCTGTAATCACTAGTAAAATGAAAACTCAAAAAGCAAGAATCAAGAAAATTGAATGATCAGAGACTGGCTGAGGAAATTGAAGAATATAATCGACATAAAAGGGATATTTCTAGGTATTTCTGATCAGGATGAAGAAAGGGAAGTGGCACTAAAAGGAGCTCCAATATAGTGACCCCAGGCTCTCTACCTTAAAAGCGAGTAGAGATTTTGTAAATAATGGCAGATACAGAAAGAAGGTTGAACTTCAGCAGCGGTAAAAAAAAGAGTTGCCCAAGGGGCAAGTGAAAACATGAAAGAGACTACCTGCAGCTTTAATACTTCTTGGCCAAATCTTCTCTGCTTTGTCCAAATATGTTGCTAGAAAATCACCAGAAATTCATAAAAATGAAAATAATAATAATATAGACATGATGATGATAACTAACAAATCCACAATTTATACGAGGTGATAAACAGTAATCAACCTGGCTTCTCTGCATCACTAATCACAACCACATCCTCATAAAACATCCCCATTCTATCCCTTAGGTGCCCAAAACACAAAAAAACACGCTAACCAAACAGCCTGGCCAAATGCCAATAATTCTACGAGATCATATCCATCTCATCTCTTATACATCCAATTCAAGAAAGCCTCACATAATCAGCCACCCAAAATTGACATATGAACTATGATTTCTTCACATGAATTAAATAAATTCTCACATTTCAAAACGGACGTAAAAGAGGCAAGAGAAAAACTGACCTTGCGATCAACAAACTTGAGGACTTCAATAGGAACATCATGGAACTTGTCATAAACAGGTCCAACAACGCTCTTAACAGTACCTTCAACACTCTCAACACCAGGCTTCAATGGACCGGACTTCTCCTTCGCAGAAAGATAAAGGTTCGTGAACATCACTTCCGCATGAATTGGAGCCACTTGCACAAATTCCAAGTACTTCAGCCTCTCTTCTTCCTTTTCCTTTTCCTTAACCTAATCAAATCAAACAACACATTAAAAAACACACAAAATAAAATTAATTTAAAAAGCATCAAAATCATTAAAAAAATTGGGAAGCCAAACGTTTTACCATTTTATGGTGATTTTCAAAATAATTCCCAACATATGCTGTTTTGCAAAAAAAATTCTCAAATTGTGGTGGTTTTTGGTGAGGTGGCGGAAACTGGGCCATTCCGCCAGTCTAAGTGGCAGAATGGCAGGAAATTTGTTTTTTTTTTTTTTTTTTTTTTTTTTGAAGTGGCGGAATGTAATTTAACATTAACCATTCCGCCACTTGAAGTGGCGGAATGGTTAAAGTGTTTTTTTTTGTCTTCAATTTAACATAAATATTCTTTTTATGTTGTAGCACTTTGTTTTTATTTTGAAACATAATTTCCCTCAATGTTTTACCTACTGTGCATTCAGCATTCAGGGCATTTTGAAAGTTAAACAATGTCCACATAATGAGTTATTGACATATTTTAATCAGTGATGTCTATTTTGTTCTTAAATAATCATTTTATCAAAATGTATTTGAACCTGGATACTCATTTGGGTCTTAATCCATTGATCCTCAGGAAATTGTGCCGCTAAGAAAGGTTTGTCATAGGCCTGAAACTGACTATAGGTTACAACAACTTCATGCTGCAAAAGACTCAGTAACTACCTACCAACAGAAAACTAGTATTGATCCTTCTACGGCAAGTGTACAGAGGGTTGTTATTTCTGCTGCTGAAACAATGCAGAAGCAACAACATGCAGATGTATAAAGGTTTTTTTTTTTAAATATAACAAGTATTCCTCCAGCCAGAGCCAATAATGTAAATTTTTTTTTTTATTTTTTTTACATAAAAGTCATTCTGCCACTTGAAGTGGTGGAATGCCTTTTAGATTTTTTTTTAATTATTAACTCATTCTGGCACTTCTGCCAGTCAAACTGGCGGAATACTGTAGGGGACTTTTGTCCCCTAGTGTTTCTGCCAGTTTGACTGGCGGAAACCTTTTTCCTTTTTTTTTTCAAAAACACTATATTTTGGGAATTATTTTGAAAACCACCACAAAATGGCAAAATGTTTGGCTTTTTACCATGAAATGGTAAAAAGCCCTAAGAAAATTACCATCTATTGCTGCTGCAAATTGTCGTTGTTTTCTTCAGCCATAATTGAAAATAATTTATCAAAACGCACTTGCTTCGACCAAAGTTTTTCAAGAGAATAAGATTCAAAGAATACATACAGAAAAAATGATAAAGAAAATTAAGCGAGGAAGCATCTCCATTTATAGGAGGTGAAGCAATGGATGAACGAGAGCAGCGCGACATTTTCAGGTAACAAAGAAGTGAAGATGACGACAATAAAGACGTGAAGGTCTGTAGGTAGCAAAGGATGAGATGAAGGACTGGAGGCTATGATTGTAAGGGAGGTGAACTTTAGGTTTAGGTTTATAAACAAAACGAGTAGTTTTATAATTTGTTTTTTTTTTATAATGTTAACAAAAAGCGACGGATCTTGAATTCGTCGCTATTTAGTGACGGATAAAAAAATCCGTTGCTAAATACTCACCATAAATTCTTAATTTTTTATACACATTTAGTGACGAAATATCAAAATCCATTGCAGATTCAGACGCCAATGTTTTGTGCAAATTTTTTGGTGGATTTTATTAACATAATTTTTTATCGGTCTGTAATTTAGTCCAATTCTTATTTGCCTAAATATATGTCGATGATCCGTCAGTTAATAAGGGACGGAATACAATCTGTCGCTAAGTTTCGTTGGTAAATCGTAGCATTCTAGTATTGTTATGGTGATATGTAGTGAGAATGTGTTTTAGAATGTGCTTATCTTGAGTTTGGTAGCATTCTTCCCTTTTTGCAGGGTAGTTAATTTTGATCTTTGTCTCTTCATCTATTATTTTATATGGCCTTGGTCTAATTTTTGCAGACATTAAATGTGATGAGGCTCTTTATACGCTCGTTGTGCGCTCTTTACAACTCATCGGGTGTAAAAATTGAGCATTTCTTACCGTTTGAGGGGTGATGGGCATTTGCCCATGACCATGGGCGTGTGTCATAGGCAAATGCCCATAGCCTATAGGCATGCACCTATGGAGGCGATGGGTATGCACCCATGGATGATGGGTGCGCGCCTATCGCCCCTTGGTGGGCTATATAAAGCTCATTTTTCATCCTTTTCCTCATTTTCATTCTCTTTTCCATTTATTTAGCCTAGACTTTTCCTAAAACACTTTTATATCTGAGCTATGGCATTGTAACCTTTTGGATTTACCTTTTCTACAGAGAAGCTAAAGGAGATGCTCAGGGATTATGCTAGGGACGTGCCTGCTGAGGGTGCTCCTACGCGTGTTGTTCATCAACCGAAATGGGTTCGGCTCGAGGATCGGTGGTTCATGTAAGAAGAGAGGATTCTATTTATTTTAGATTTGGAGAACCACCAGTGGACCTTGGATCGTCAGCCGGTATGTTTTCTGACTTTTAATACTTTAATAATCTTCAGATTGCATGCTAGGGTGTTTTATTGTTTCTACGGAATTAGGAATAGGGAAATAAACTTAGGAAAACATATTGAGAGTAAGAATTTAAGTTTAAGGAAATAGATTAAAGCCTAATTATTATTATTGTTGTTGTTATTATTTTTGTCTAAAATTCCAATCTTAGGCTATTTTTAGAGTGATCTTGGGTTTGTTATTGTGTTAAGCCCTTACGATAGCCTAAATTTTGTTAATTCCTACACAATGAAATATACATAATTAGCTAAAATTATTCGAAAAATTCAATTGCACCTAAGTAAAATTAGTAGGATAAATATAATTATGCAAGTAAATGGATCAAATGCCTTCACATGTGATGTATTGAGTGAGAAATGGTTTATAACTATTCATGCACGAAAGAGATAATATTTAACTTTACATGCTTGTGCAATAGAGGATTGATTACATGATTACACATGGAAAAATAAAATTGAAATAATGAAGGATTAGCTCATACATAATTATTCATGAAAAAGAAATAGAACAGAAAAGGCTTTTAGTGAAAGACTTCCCTCTTAGTGATTTTATTTTGTTGTTACATGGTATGTACCTCACTTGCACTCTTCTGGTAGGTTATCTACCATTTCTTCTTTTTATGAGAAACTTCCTGCTTCAATGAGGGCCCGTATCAGAAGCCTCAGCTTTAATGGGTTCTTTGATAGCTTCGAGAGGCACTGGGAAATCCTTAAGACGAGCTGTGTTGCCTTTAAGGCATTACTAGAGAGGTGGTCAGATATCATTCATACCTTCCATTTTACTTTCGGGGAGATGACCATCACCCCTTTAGACTTCATCACCGTCTTAGGGCTGTTATGAGATTCCGAGGGAACCTAGGAGATTGGCTCATGATCTATTGGGTTTCAATGTCTCTTTTAAGAGAGGTAGCGATAGTCGAGTCCTTTATACCACCTTAGTGTTTGATTACCTCGTACTCATGGAGGTTAGCTTAATCACTAGAATAGATTGATTGTTATTTTATATTTATGTTACTTAGTGTATTCATGTTTCCGAATGTGAGCAACACTAATGAGGTATAAATTTTGCTACTGCTAAGATAACTGAATGTGTTACTGCAGTATGACTGGAGGTCTCCTGCCCTTGGATATCTTTAACACGGCTTGGACGATGGATGTCGTGGGGGCTCAATAGCTTATGGACTTCCATTGGTCATTGATGTGAGTTACCTTCATCCTCGTCTTGCTTCATTATCATTTTTATGCTCGGCTTTCTTTTAAGTTGGCTGATTGTGTTTCGTGTAGATTTGGGCTTAGTTAGGGATTCTTTCTCACCCTATAGTTACAGGTTAAATTGCTTACAAGTTCCCTCACTTTCCTACTTGGGTTAGGGTCTTTGGATGAGATAGGAGTAGCACGTGGAGATTGCGAGGGGCAGACTCAGCTCCCTGACATTAGATATGTATATTTGTTTGAGCTTACTTTTTCTTTGCTTCATTTCCTTATCTTATTTACTTGACTTTCTTTTTATTTTGTAGATAGACCTCCAATGGTGGGTTATGCATCTCAATGCTTATTCTGATGCGATGTTGGCTGCCTATGTTAGAAGCAGTTAAAGGTCGCTCCTAATGACTCTAGTAGACTACACTTGGTACTTGGGTGAGTCCATCTCGAGGTGGCCTAATGGCCTCGGAAGGAGGGCGCCTCTACCACCACCTGAGAGCATGTTTTGGAGTCGTGAGTTATCAGAGGAGGAGCGGTTGCAGATCTCCATGAGCTATGACAACTTTTAGTTTTTAGAGCACCTTTTTATCTCTTATGCGATGAGGGTGCTTCCTCATTTAATTGATGTAGTGGACGCTAGATTGAGGGATCCGCCTACTGAGGAGCCAGCTTCTAGTTCCAGTGTATATAGGGTAAATGTACTTGTCATTAAAAAAATAAACTGCCTTAGTTTTTATTTATGTATTTTTGTCTACTTACATATTTTATTTGATTGTAACGTTTATTGAACAGGTCACACGCTGCTTCTGCCTCAATATTAGCTACTGCTACTACTTTTTCATCAGCTGCTGCTTTAATTGCTTTTTCATCGGGAGGTGCTAGTCTTTCTATTCCTACTTTCGGCCCTTTTATCTTCAGAGAGGTGGTTGGTTCCTTCTTGTATCATGGTTGCTTGTAAGATTTAGTAGTAAGGCAGCTTATCTTGGGTCTGTTTGCTATCATGCTATTTTTTTTGTAGTTCATTACTGTCTCCATCGACAAATTAGGTAATTATAAGATTTTAGGTATTGTAGGAGGCATTAAGCACATGATGATTCCTTTTCTGCTTATCCTGGCTAAAACTATCCAATGTCTAGATGATGTGCACTTAGGGAGATTACTCACTTGACAAGCAGCCCGTTGCTTCTTCAGGTATACATTTTTCTATCTTTTATTATTTATTTTTGCTTTTTTTTTTGCCTAAGCCACCCTTATTTGAAGGTTTTCGGACTTAATTAGGTTCTCTCTTTTCTTATAGTCCTCTCCTTTTTCTTTTTGTTTATTTTTTCTATTTTTTTGCCTAAGCTGCCCTCTTTTGAAAGTTTTTTGACTTAGCTGGGTTCTCTATTTTCTTGTATTCCTCACTTTTTTCTTTTTATTTATTTTTTCCTTTTTTTGCCTAAACTGCCTTCTTTCGAATATTTTCGAACTTAGCCGGGCTCTCATAATAATTCATTTTTAGATTTGGCTGTAAGAGAAGTTGAGTGTTCTAGAGTGTCCTTCAAGTCGTCCCTCGAGGTATGGGCCTAGGTGCCACTAAGAGAGGTGCCTTAGTAGCACATGATACAGACCCTTAACAGATATAACACCCGATGAGTGGCACACTTAGATGAGTACTATCTTGAACGCTTTAATACGATGGACTTGCCCTTTCTGGAGACTTTAGCAAGTCACTGTGATGACATACATTGGCTGTATTTTAATTTTTGGCTTCAGGTCTTACACCCATTATTCTTCTTTATACTTATTTAGACAGTATGGAGAGAGACAGGGCATTCCCCATGAATTAATTTAGTTTAAAGGAGGTTCCTTAACCCAGCAAGGTGCTCAGTGCTTTGTTAATTATATCAGAGCCACATGGTCATATAGGGTTGTTCACTACTTCACCACTAGCCACTGGGACGTTGTCACTGATGATGCTTCTAAGGGATGGGTTGCCACTTGTTGAGAGTCACTTTCTACTTTTTTGGATACTTCGGCTTCTAATTCTTTGAGCTATAGGCATGCTTGATTTGGTTGTTTAGGCTATGAATTGGCTACACATGTACTGATACACTAACTATGCTATATAGGACTTATGCTATGTAAAACTTGGAAACACAGACATGATATATTAAAATATTTCTATATCTACTTATTGTTTCCTTTCTTATTTGCCCTCATGTAGTCATCATGAGATAAAACATTGCATGCACATATGATATATTCATCAGCCATTCATAGGTGCATTGATTTAACATTTATTAATAGTAAGGTTAGTTTTGAAGTATTTTAAAAGGATAGTACCCTTATCCTTAGCCAACCCTCTTAGGTTTTCTAATTAACCATTTTACTGCTCATTTTGCCTTAACCAACCTATTTTGGGTTTCTTGATTAAGCTTTTTTTAGATATAGTATCACTTAAGATGATCCGTATTAACCAGTTCAAAGAACTTGTTTCCTTCAGAATCTATTAGCTTAACCGCTCCTTTTAACAACACTACTTTTACCATGCATGGACCTTCCCAATTTGGATTGAACTTTCCTCTAGGATCGGGGATGGCTTGTCTAGTATCTTTTAAAACCTAATATGCTCATTGGATATCTTCAGGCTTGACTTTCTTATTAATTGCATTGGCGATGCATCTCTAATAGAGTTGGGTGCAGTGTAATGCCCTCAACCTCTCATTGTTGATTAAGATCAATTATTCATATCTCTGCCTAGCCCATTTCACTTTAGGTATCTCTACTTCCGTCATCACCCTTAATGATTTCATTTTTACTTCCACTGGTAAGACTGTTTCTAATCCACA
Organism: Macaranga tanarius; assembly: GCA_949673435.1. Classification (NCBI taxonomy): domain Eukaryota; kingdom Viridiplantae; phylum Streptophyta; class Magnoliopsida; order Malpighiales; family Euphorbiaceae; genus Macaranga; species Macaranga tanarius. The sequence goes on along the minus strand of CATIWO010897327.1, from coordinate 3,757 downwards.
TACCAAGGAGTAAGGTGTAGCTTCTGTTGTAGTTCTTATTATAGTCTAATAACCCCAAAAGGCATCTAACAGTAACTTTACCCAGTCTTTCTGAGTCTTTGTAATCTTAGCAAAGATCTTCTTGATGCTCTTATTTGCTACTCGAACTGCACCATTTTCTTATGGCTTATAGGGCGATGACTTGTGGTGTTCAACCTTATATCTCCTTAGTGGTTCCTTAACCTTTGCTTAGAATTGCACTCCATTATCTACTACTATATAATGAGGCATCCCATATCCATAAAATAAATTCTTCTTGATGAACTTGGTAACTTGATTTGCCCCCAGTTGAAGAATGACTTAGCCTCGACCCACTTGGTGAAGTAGTCTATTGCTACTAGAATGTATTTTTGTCCATTCAAAGCTGTAGGATGAATTTCTCTAATAATGTCCAGGCCCCATGCTGCAAAAGGCCAAGTTGAGGACATTATGTGCAATTTTATTGGTGGCAAATGGCTATCATCTCCATATATCTAGCACTCATGACACCTTCTCACATGCTTGGTACAATCCTAAATTCTGGTCATCCAAAAGAATCCTAACCTTATAATTTTCTTTGCCAAAGCTCTCATATTCATGCACACTCTACTTCCTCCATTACTTTCTTTGCTTCTTCTTTAGTTAGGCATTTGAGCTATATTATATCTCAGGTCCTCTTATACAAGACTCCTTGATGTGTTAAAAAATCCATAGCCAATTTCCTAAGCACTGATTTATCTTTCTTACTAGCACCATCCGGATACTCTCTATCATCTAAGTACTGCTAGACGTTATAGTACCATGGCTTCTTGTCTACTCTCATTTTCATAACCACTTATTGCTTATAGTACGGTTGTTTTAACTATATCATAATCAGAGATTTCATGGGCATTTTGACTGGATCTTCTCAAATGGATTTTAGGGAAGCTAATGCATCTACCATGTGATTCTAACTTCTTAGTAAATGGATGAATTTGCATTTTAGGAAGGATTGGGCTAATCCTTAAAAATGCTCTCTGTAAGGTTTCAAATTAGGTCCTTTTAAGTCCCATTCTTCAGTTGTTTAGTTGATAACGAGCATTGAATCTCCCTTTATCTCGACTTTTGAAACTCCTAGAGCTATCAGAGCTTCCATTCCCAGTGCACATACTTTATATTCTGCCTTATCATTTGTTGTCCTAAAATTGAGCCTTTTAGCTATAGGAATTACTCCTCCTTCAGGTGATATGAGAATCACTCCAACTTCAGCTTTGAACTAATTCACAACTCAATCAAAATGCATTTGCCATCCTTGCACCTCAATGGCTGCACTCATGTCATTTGGGAAATCTAATTTAACTTCTTCATTATCACTAATTACATTCGAGGCTAGGAACTCTGCAACTTCTCTTCCTTTCACCATCTTTTTAGTAAGATACTCCACGTTGAAATTTATTAGAAGTACTAACCATTTGGCCAGCTTGCCTATCAGAGAAGGTCTTTTGTAAAGATACTTCATTGGATTCATCTTTCAAACTGCTTGAATTTTGTAAGACTGAAAGTAATGCCTCAAATTCCTTATTACCCAAATCATGGCTAGATAAATCTTTTTAACTGGATAATACTTCTTTTCATATGGCACCATTTTCTTACTCAAATTATAAACAACATGTTCAACTCTTTCCTCCTTTTTATGGGCAAGCATTGCTCCCACGACATTCCCTTCAATGGCTAGATAAAGAACTAAAAGGTCATTAGATCATAGAGGCTTCAAGATTGGAGGATTGAGAAAGTATTCTTTTATCTTATCGAAGGCCATCTAACATTGCTCATTCAACACCATTGGCTGATTCGTTCGTAATTACTTAAAAATAGGTTCACACACGACTGTCAACTTTGCAATGAACTTACTGATGAACTAAATCTTACCCAAGAAACCTCTAATTTCTTTCTCTATTTTTGACATTATCATTTCCCTGATTGCTTTTCTTTTGTCTTGGTATACTTTGATTCCTCTTTGACTTATCATAAATCCCAATACCTTTGCTGAAGTTGCTCCGAATGTATACTTCTTTGGATTCAATCTTAAATTATACTTATTTGCCCTTTGCAAGAATTTTTCCAAAGCTTCAAGTTCCTTCTCTTGTATGTGACTTCACTATAATGTCATCTGCATACACTTCCACTTTCTTGTGTATCATGTCATGGAACATTGATGTAGCCATTCTTCAATAAGTTGCTCTGAAATTCCTCAAACAAAAAAGCATGACTATGTAATAATAAATCCCCCATTCTTTGATGAATGCCATCTTTAGCTTGTCAATTATCGCTATTAAGACCTGGTTGTATTTATAAACTCCGTCTACCATGCTCAACATTACTGCTAAAGCTACACTGTTTATTAAGACATCAATGTGAGGCAATGGAAAATCATCCTTCGAATAAGCTTTGTTAAAGTCTCAATAATCCACATAGACTCTAATTATCCCATCCTTCTTTGGTACTGGAACCATATTTTCCAACCTCTTGGGCTAATTAACCACTTTAAAAAAGTTAGTATTAATCTACTTAGCTATATCCTCCCTTACTAATTCTATCCATTCTAGTATTATCCTTTGGAGTTTTTGCTTAATCGACTTATATCTTTCCTTATTTGGAATGTAGTGTTGTGCTATATCTATATTAATGCCTGGCATGTCATCATATGTCTAAGCTAATACTTTTGAATATTTTTTCAATGTTCTTTTAAATTCTCTCCACTTTTTAAGGGTAACATCTTTTGAAATATTTAAAATGTGAAGTTCAGTTTCCATGCAAATATTCAATGGTTCAGAGCAAGTTGAATGAATGTCAAATATGCTCATGTATGGATCAATGTGATACACACTACCATTAGCAAACACATCAAATAAGTAAGTAAAGTTAGATTTAATTGCATTAACTTTAGAGTACATTACATCATCAGACTCAAAAAGACCATAAATACAAACACCATCATTAGCAAATACATCATTAATAATAAGACTCTCTATACTAGTCTCGGTGATGTCATCAATATTAGCACATGCAGCAGCTTAAACCTCTTTCTTTAGGTTGTCAATCAGTTGTACAATCTATTATTTAGTGATTTCTTTAGGGATCTCTTGTTAGTATAGATGTGCCCTAGGGCCATTATGTATGTAAACATTGTATAATAATCCCTTTGGCAATGATATATTCTTTTAGATAAAGTGTTTGTTTATTTGAATATTTACCTTTAGTATTACGTTAAATAAGTTTATTATTAAGAGTTGATAATATGAGTAACAAACTCATTTAGTACAAATACTATAAATGTTCATAGTTGGTGGATTAATATAGAGGTAGTGTTAATCCCTAAACTATCACCTCTATCTATTTTCCTTATTTGGTATGTGATACTGATAGTGGGAGGTAGTGAGTCTCATACTACTTGATATCAGATATCAGAATAGACATGTGGATACTCATGTGATGAGTGGATTGAACAGTGACACAAGATTTGTGATTGCTTGGGAATTCACTTTAGTCAATAATCACAATCTTGGACATAATTGTGCATGTGGTCCTTTGACCTGAGGCGACACGGTCATCCACATATGGTTGGTTAGAGTTTGCTACCGCTTATATACCTGCACTAGCCACGTATAGGTATATAGCGTGTGATGGCTCTAGTTAGTTATATGTAGGGATAAGTGATCAACCAAGATGGAATTTATTACCTGGAGTGAACCAGGATAAG